>OY979719.1:11707311-11962311 GCA_963855995.1 Muricea muricata
AATTGCAGAACTTAGCAAGTAGGGAATCATGTTTTCGGCGCTCAAACAATCGAGATGAGCGAAACAACATGTTTATATGAGAAACCTATAAGTTGCTTGTAAACAGAAAAAAAACGATCTTACAATCATCAAAATCGCGTTTTAAGCGCTCTAGAAGCGATTTGAGCGTAAAAACATGCTCAAATTACCAACAAAAGATTGCCGTCAAAAATCGATCAGAGCGACGTTTTAGAGCTTAAAATGAAGTTTTCAGTGGTAAAGTAAACGAGTTGAGGGCAATGATAAACTGCAATCACGGACCAAAAAGAGACCTTCTAAATGGAAATTGCAGAAATTAGCAAGTGGGGAATCATTTTTTCGGCGCTCAAACCGTCGAGATGAGCGAAATAACATGTTGAAATGAGAAACCTATAAGTTGCATGTAAACTGAAAAAAACGATCTTACAATCATCAAAATTTCGTTTTAAGCGCTCTAGAAGCGTTTAGAGCGTAAAAACATGCTCAAATTACCAACTATAGATCGCCGTCTTAAATCGATCAGAGCGACGTTTTAGAGCTTAAAATGATGTTTTCAGTGCTAAAGTAAACGAGTTGAGCGCAATGATAAACTGCAATCACAGACCTAAAAGAGACCTTCTAAATGGAAATTGCAGAACTTAGCAAGTAGGGAATCATGTTTTCGGCGCTCAAAAAATCGAGATGAGCGAAACAACATGTTTATATGAGAAACCTATAAGTTGCTTGTAAACAGAAAAAAAACGATCTTACAATCATCAAAATCGCGTTTTAAGCGCTCTAGAAGCGATCTAAGCCTAAAAACATGCTAAAGTCAATAACTAAAGATTCCCGTCTTAAATAAATCAGAGCGACGTTTTAGATCTTAAAATGATGTTTTCAGTGCTATAGTGAACGAGTTTAGTGCAATGATAAATTGCAATCACGGACCTAAAAGAGACCTTCTAAATGGAAATTGCAGAACTTAGCAAGTAGGGAATCAGGTTCTCGGCGCTCAAGCCATCGAGATGAGCGAAATAACATGTTTTATATGAGAAACCTATAAGTTGCTTGTAAACAGAAAAAAAACGATCTTACAATCATCAAAATCGCGTTTTAACCGCTCTATAAGCGATTTAAGCCTAAAAACATGCTCAAATTACCAACAAAAGATTGCCGTCTTAAATCGATCAGAGCGACGTTTTAGAGCTTAAAATGATGTTTTCAGTGCTAAAGTAAACGAGTTGAGGGCAATGATAAACTGCAATCACGGACCAAAAAGAGACCTTCTAAATGGAAATTGCAGAACTTAGCAACTAGGGAATCATGTTTCCGGCGCTCAAACCGTCGAGATGAGCGAAATAACATGTTGAAAATGAGAAACCTATAAGTTGCTTGTAAACAGAAAAAAAAACGATCTTACAATCATCAAAATCGCGTTTTAAGCGCTCTAGAAGCGATTTAAGCCAAAAAACATGCTCAAATTAAAGACTAAAGATTGCCGTCTTAAATAAATCAGAGCGTCGTTTTAGATCTTAAGATGATGTTTTCAGTGCTAAAGTAAACGAGTTGAGCGCAATGATAAACTGCAATCACAGACCTAAAAGAGACCATCTAAATGGAAATTGCAGAACTTAGCACGTAGGGAGTCATGTTCTAGGTGCTCAAACCATCGAGATGAACGAAATAACATATTTTATATCAGAAACCTATAAGTTGCTTGTAAAAAGAAAAAAAAACGATCTTACAATCATCAAAATCGCGTTTTAAGCGCTCTAGAAGCGATTTAAGCCTAAAAACATGCTCAAATCAACAACTAAAGATTGCCGTCTTCAATAAAGCAGAGCGACGTTTTAGAGCTTAAAATGATGTTTTCAGTGCTAAAGTAAACGAGTTGACCGCAATTATAAACTGCAATCACAGACCTAAAAGAGACCTTCTAAATGGAAATTGCAGAACATAGCAAGTCGGGAATCATGTTTTCGGTGCTCAAACCGTCGAGATGATCGAAATAACATGATTATATGAGAAATCTATAAGTTGCTTGTAAGCAGAAAAAAACGATCTTACTATCATCAAAATCGCGTTTTAAGCGCTCTAGAAGCGATCTAAGCCTAAAAACATGCTCAAATCAATAACTAAAGATTGCCGTCTTAAATAAATCAGAGCGACGTTTTAGAGCCTAAAATGATGTTTTCAGTGCTATAGTGAACGAGTTGAGTGCAATGATAAACTGCAATCACAGACCTAAAAGAGACCTTCTAAATGGAAATTGCAGAACTTAGCAAGTAGGGAATCATGTTTTCGGCGCTCAAACAATCGAGATGAGCGAAACAACATGTTTATATGAGAAACCTATAAGTTGCTTGTAAACAGAAAAAAAACGATCTTACAATCATCAAAATCGCGTTTTAAGCGCTCTAGAAGCGATTTGAGCGTAAAAACATGCTCAAATTACCAACAAAAGATTGCCGTCAAAAATCGATCAGAGCGACGTTTTAGAGCTTAAAATGAAGTTTTCAGTGGTAAAGTAAACGAGTTGAGGGCAATGATAAACTGCAATCACGGACCAAAAAGAGACCTTCTAAATGGAAATTGCAGAAATTAGCAAGTGGGGAATCATTTTTTCGGCGCTCAAACCGTCGAGATGAGCGAAATAACATGTTGAAATGAGAAACCTATAAGTTGCATGTAAACTGAAAAAAACGATCTTACAATCATCAAAATTGCGTTTTAAGCGCTCTAGAAGCGTTTAGAGCGTAAAAACATGCTCAAATTACCAACTATAGATCGCCGTCTTAAATCGATCAGAGCGACGTTTTAGAGCTTAAAATGATGTTTTCAGTGCTAAAGTAAACGAGTTGAGCGCAATGATAAACTGCAATCACAGACCTAAAAGAGACTTTCTAAATGGAAATTGCAGAACTTATAGAACTGGGGACACAGATACCAAATAAAATACACAATAAGATCCAAATCATGTCAAGTTTTTCTCTAATATAAGGCTCTGATCCTGCACCACTGTTATTGCTTCCTTTATTTATTTATTTCTACGCAACGTAGGCCGTTCCTCCACCACTTGTTATGAATTCTCTTTATTGAGACTACGCGAGGTACGCAATCTTTATAGGTATTAATTCTACAGTTCACTACGTCTTCTTCTTTAGTTGTCTTGTTGTTGTTGTTGGTCCTTGCTGTCATTCGTTTGTGAGTATATAGAGCTTTTCACTTCTCGGCTACTCTGCAGCTACTACTCCGGCTCCCTCGACTCCTTAGCAACTAGTTGCAGCTTCTCAACAACTACTTTGCTAATCCTCAGCAACTACTGCCGTTACTCTGCAGCTACTGCTGCAGTACCGCTACCGCTTATTCAACTGTGGCGGTCATTTTATACTAACGGTTGTAACTTGCAGGTATAAGTGCAAAGTTTTAGTTACATTGGAATTTCCATATTTACAACAAAACGGTATTTACCAGTTCAAGTATCGTTAGTTATAGTGACGCTAAACGGAAAAGATTACTGACATGTTTGTGCAAGGTACCAAATTAACTTCTCAAACATTGACAGTTTAAGTATCATTAATTATATTGCGACGCCAACGGAAGCGATAACTGACATGTTTGTGCAAGACACCAATTTATGATTTTCTTTGTGTACCTTCAAAACCAAACATGCCCATCATCTTTCCTGCTGACGTATGTAGTGTTTATCTTGCCAGGAGAATATAATTTAGCTATTTTTATGCTATTAATGTACTGCTTCGTAACAGTACGATCGTTTTTTTACTGTTTACAAGCAACTTACAGGTTTTTCATTTCAACATGCTATTTCGCTCATCTCGATGGTTTGAGCGCCGAAAACATGATTCCAGACTTGCGAAGTTCTGCAATTTCTATTCAGAAGGTCTCTTTTAGGTCTGTGATTGCAGTTTATCATTGCGCTAAACTCGTTTACTTCAGCACTGAAAACATCATTTTAAGCTCTAAAACGTCGCCGTAATCGATTTAAGACGGGAATCTTTAGTTGGTAGTTTGAGCAGGTTTTTACGCTCAAATCGCTTCTAGAGCGCTTAAAACTCGATTTTGATGATTGTAAGATAGTTTTTCTTTCTATTTACAAGCAACTTATAAATTTCTCATATCAACATGTTATTTCGATCATCTGAACGGTTTGAGCGCCGAAAACATAATTCCACACTTGCTAAGTTCTGCAATTTCCAATTAGAAGGTCTCCTTAAGGTTTGTGATTTCAGTTTATCATTGCGCTCAACTCGTTTACTTTAGCACTGAAAACATCATTTTAAGCTCTATCAGGGCGCCGTGATCGATTTAAGACGGGAATCTTTAGTTGGTAGTTTGAGCAGGTTTTTACGCTCAAATCGCTTCTAGAGCGCTTAAAACTCGATTTTGATGATTGTAAGATAGTTTTTTTCTGTTTAAAAGAAACTTATAGGTTTCTCTTTTAAACATGTTAATTCGCTCATCTCGATCGTGTGAGCGCCGAAAACATGATTCGCAACTTGCTAAGTTCTGCAATTTCCATTTAGAACGTCTCTTTTGGGTCCGTGAATGCAGTTTATCATTGCACTCAACTCGTTTACTTTATCACTGAAAACATCATTTTAAGCTCTAAAACGTCGCTCTGATCGATTTAAGACAGCAATCTTTAGTTATTGATTTGAGCATGTTTTTAACTCAAATCGCTTCTAGAGCGCTTAAAACCCTATTTTGATGATTGTAAGATCGTTTTTCTTCTGTTTACAAGCAACTTATAGGTTTCTCATTTTAACATGTTATTTCGCTCATCTTGATGGTTTGAGCGCCGAAAACCTGATTCCCCACTTGCTAAGTTCTGCAGTTTCCGATTAGGTCTCTTTTAGGTCTGTGATTGCAGTTTATCATTGCGCTGAACTCGTTTACTTTAGCACTGAAAACAATATTTTAAGCTCTAACAGGGCGCCGTGATCGATTTAAGATGAAAATCTTTAGTTGGTAGTTTGAGCATGTTTTTTCGCTCAAATCTCTTCTCGAGCGCTTAAAACGTGATTTTGCTGATTGTAAGATCGTTCTTTTTTCTGTTTACAAGCAACTTATAAATTTCTCATATCAACATGTTATTTCGAATATCTTAACGGTTTGAGCGCCGAAAACATGATTCCTCACTTGCTAAGTTCTGCAATTTCCAATTAGAAGGTCTCTTTTAGGTTTGTGATTGCAGTTTATCATTGCGCTCAACTCGTTCACTTTAGCACTGAAAACATCATTTTAAACTCTAACAGAGCGCCGTGATCGATTTAAGACGGGAATCTTTAGTTGGTAGTTTGAGCATGTTTTTACGCTTAAATCGCTTCTAGAGCGCTTCAAACTTGACTTTGATGATTGTATGATCGTTTTTTTTCTGTTTACAAGCAATTTACAGGTTTTTCATTTCAACATGTAACTTCGCTCATCTCGATGGTTTGAGCGCCGAAAACATGATTCCAGACTTTCGAAGTTCTGCAATTTCCATTTAGAAGGTCTCTTTTAGGCTGTGATTAAAGTTTATCTTTGCGCGGAACTCGTTTACTTTAGCACTTGAAACATCATTTTAATTTCTAAAATGTCGTTCTGATCGATTAAAGACGGCAATCTTTAGTTTTTTTTTGAGCATGTTTTTAGGCTCAAATCGCTTCTAGAGCGCTTAAAACGCCATTTTCATGATTGTAAGATCGTTTCTTTTCCGTTTACAAGCAACTTATGAATTTCTCATATCAACATGTTATTTCGCTCATCTCGATGGTGTGAGCGCCGAAAACATGATACGCGACTTGCTAAGTTCTGCAATTTCCATTTAGAAGGTCTCTTTTGGGTCCGTGATTGCAGTTTATCATTGCACTCAACTCGTTTACTTTAGCACTGAAAACATCATTTTAAGCTCTAAAACGTCGCTCTGATCGATATAAGACGGCAATCTTTAGTTATTGATTTGAGCATGTTTTTAGGCTCAAATCGCTTCTAGAGCGCTTAAAACGCGATTTTGATGATTGTAAGGTCGTTTTTTTTCTGTTTACAAGTAACTTATAGGTTTCTCATTTCAACATGTTATTTCGCTTATCTCGATATTTTGAGCGCCGAAAAACTGATTCCCGACTTGCAGAGTTCTGCAATTTCCATTTAGAAGGTCTGTTTTAGGTCCGTGATTGCAGTCTATCATTGCACTCAACTCGTTCACTTTACCACTAAAAATATCATTTTAAGCTCTAAAGCGTCGCCGTGATCGATTTAAGACGGGAATCTTTAGTTGGTGGTTTGAGCATGTTTTTACGCTCAAATCGCTTCTAGAGCGCTTAAAACGCGACTTTAATTATTGTAAGATCGTTTTTCTTCTGTTTACAAGCAACTTATAGGTTTCTCATATCAATATGTTATTTCACTCATCTCGATAGTTTTAGCGCCGAAAACATGATTCCCGACTTGCAGAGTTCTGCTATTTCAATTTAAAAGGTCTCTTTTAGGTCCGTGATTGCAGTTTATCATTACATTCAACTCGTTCACTTTAGCACTGAAAACATCATTTTAAGCTCTAAAACGTCGCCGTGATCGATTTAAGATGGGAATCTTTAGTTGGTGGTTTGAGGATGTTTTTACGCTCAAATCGCTTGTAGAGCGCCTAAAACGCAATTTTGATGATTGTAGGATCGTTTTTTTCTGTTTACAAGCAACTTATAAATTTCTCATATCAACATGTTATTTCGCTCATGTCAACGGTTTGAGCGCCGAAAACATGATTCCCTAGTTGCTAAGTTCTGCCCTTTTATATTCAGAAGAGACGTTTTAGGCCTGTGATTGCATTTTATCATTGCACTCAGCTCGTTTACTTTAGCACTGGAAACATCATTTTAAGCTCTAAAACGTCGCTCTGATCGAGTTAAGACGGCAATCTTTAGTTATTTATTTGAGCATGTTTTTAGGCTCAAATCGCTTCTAGAGCGCTTAAAACGCGATTTTGATGATTGTAAGATCGTTTTTTATACTGTTTACAAGCAGTTTATAGGTTTCTCATATCAACATTTTATTTCGCTCATCTCAACGGTTTGAGCGCCGGAAACATTATTCCCTATTTGGTAAGTTCTGCAATTTCCATTCAGAAGGTCTCTTTTAGGCCTGTGATTGCATTTTATCATTGCGCGCAACTCGTTTACTTTAGCACTGAAAACAGCATTTTAAGCTCTAAAACGTCGCTCTGATCGATTTAAGACTAGAATCTTTAGTTATTGATTTTAGCATGTTTTTAGGCTCAAATCGCTTCTAGAGCGCTTAAAACGCGATTTTGATGATTGTAAGGTCGTTTTTTTTCTGTTTACAAGCAACTTATAGGTTTCTCATTTCAACATGTTATTTCGCTCATCTCGTTGGTTTGAGCGCCGAAAATATGATTCCCGACTTGCAAAGTTCTGCAATTTCCATTTAGAAGGTCTGTTTAAGGTCCGTGATTGCAGTTTATCATTGCACTCAACTCGTTCACTTTACCACTAAAAATATCATTTTAAGCTCTAAAGCGTCGCCGTGATCGATTTAAGACGGGAATCTTTAGTTGGTCGTTTGAGCAAGTTTTTACGCTCAAATCGCTTCTAGAGCGCTTAAAACACGACTTTAATTATTATAAGATCGTTTTTCTTCTGTTTACAAGCAACTTATAGGTTTCTCATATCAACATGTTATTTCGCTCATCTCGATGGTTTGAGCGCCAAAAACATGATTCCCGACTTGCTAAGTTCTGCAATTTCCATTTAGAAGGTCTCTTTTTGGTCCGTGATTGCCGTTTATCATTGCACTCAACTCGTTTACTTTATCACTGAAAACAGCATTTTAAGCTCTAAAACGTCGCTCTTATCGATTTAAGACGGAAATCTTTAGTTATTAATTTGAGCATGTTTTTACGCTCAAAAAGCTTCTAGAGCGCTTAAAACGCGATTTTGATGATTGTAAGATCGTTTTTTTTCTGTTTACCACCAACTTATGGGTTTCTCATATCAACATATTATTTCGCTCGTCTCGATAGTTTGAGCGCCGAAAACATCATTCCCCACTTGCTAAGTTCTGCAATTTCCAATTAGAAGGTCTCTTTTAGGTTTGTAATAGCAGTTTATCATTGCGCTCAACTCCTTTACTTTAGCACTGAAAACATCATTTTAAGATCTACCAGGGCGCCGTGATCGATTTAAGATGGGAATCTTTAGTTGGTAGTTGTAGCATGTTTTTAGGCTCAAATCGCTTCTAGAGCGCCTAAAACGCAATTTAATGAATGTAGGATCGTTTTTTTCTGTTTAAAAGAAACTTATAAATTTCTCATATCAACATGTTATTTCGCTCATCTCGACGGTTTGAGCGCCGAAAACATGATTCCCTAGTTTCTAACTTCTGCAATTTCCATTCAGAAGGTCGTTTTTAGGTCTGTGATTGCAGTTTATCATTGCGTTCAACCCGTTTACTTTAGCACCGGAAAAATCATTTTAAGCTCTAAAACGTCGCTCTGATCGATATAAGACGGCAATCTTTAGTTATTGATTTGAGCATGTTTTTAGGCTCAAATCGCTTCTAGAGCGCGTAAAACGCAATTTTGATGAATGTAGGATCGTTTTTTTCTGTTTACAAGCAACTTATAGGTTTCTCATATCAACGTGTTATTTCACTCACCTCCATGGTTTGAGCGCCGAAAACATAATTCTCTACTTGCTAAGTTCTGCAATTTCCATTCAGAAGGTCTCTTTTAGGTCTGTGATTGCAGTTTATCATTGCGCTCAACTTTTTTATTTAGCACTGGAAACATCATTTTAAGCTCTAAAACGTCGCTATGATCGATTAAAGACGGCAATCTTTAGTTATTGATTTGAGCATGTTTTAGGCTCAAATCGCTTCTAGAACGCCAAAAATGCGATTTTGATAATTGTAAGATCGTTTTTTTTCTGTTTACAAGCAACTTATAGGTTTCTCATATCAATATGTTATTTCACTCATCTGGATAATTTAAGCGCCGAAAACATGATTCAATACTTAGTAAGTTCTGCAATTTCCATTTAGAAGGTTTATTTTAGGTCCGTGATTGCAGTTTATCATTGCACTCAACTCGTTTACTTTAGCACTGAAAACATCATTTTAAGCTCTTAAACCTCGGTCTGATCGATTTAGGACGGGAATCCTTAGTTATTTATTTGAGCATGTTTTTAGGCTCAAATCGCTTCTAGAGCGCTTAAAACGCGATTTTGATGATTGTAAAATTGTTTTTTTTTTAGTTTACAAGATTTATAAGTTTCTCATATCAACATGTTATTACGCTCATTTCGATGGTTTGAGCGCCGAAAATATGATTCCCGACTTGCAAAGTTCTGCAATTTCCATTTAGAAGGTCTCTTTTAGGTCTGTGATTGCAGTTTATCATTGCACTCAACTCGTTCACTTTACCACTAAAAATATCATTTTAAGCTCTAAAGCGTCGCCGTGATCGATTAAAGACGGCAATCTTTAGTTTTTTTTGAGCATGTTTTTAAGCTCAAATCGCTTCTACAGCGCTTAAAACGCCATTTTGATGCTTGTAAGATCGTTTTTTTTTCTGTTTACAAGCAACTTATAAATTTCTCATGTCAACATGTTATTTCGCTCATCTCAACGGTTTGAGCGCCGAAAAAATTATTCCTTACTTGCTAAGTTCTGCAATTTCCATTTAGAAGGTCTCTTTTAGGTCTGTGATTGCAGTTTATCATTGCCCGCAACTCATTTACTGTAGCACTTAAAACGGCATTTTAAGCTCTAAAGGTATCACGCGCATCGATCGATTTTAGACGGGAATCTTTAGCTTGTATTTTTAGCATGTTTTTAGGCTCAAATCGCTTCTAGAGCGCTTAAAACGCGATTTTGATAATTGTAAGATGGTTTTTTTTCTGTTTACAAGCATTTTATAGGTTTCTCATATCAACATGTTATTTCACTCATCTTGATGGTTTGAGCGCATAAAACATGATTCCCCACCTGCTAAGTTCTGCAGTTTCCGATTAGGTCTCTTTTAGGTCTGTGATTGCAGTTTATCATTGCGCTCAACTCGTTTACTTTAGCACTGAAAACAATATTTTAAGCTCTAACAGGGCGCGGTGATCGATTTAAGACGGGAATCTTTAGTTGGTAGTTTGAGCATGTTTTTTCGCTCAAATCTCTTCTCGAGCGCTTAAAACGTGATTTTGCTGATTGTAAGATCGTTCTTTTTTCTGTTTACAAGCAACTTATAAATTTCTCATATCAACATGTTATTTCGACCATCTGAACGGTTTGAGCGCCGAAAACATGATTCTTCACTTGCTAATGTAGGATGGCGATACGTCATGTAAGAACTAGTGTAGGACGCCGATACGTCATGTAAGAACTATAAAATAGCTGTTGCTATGGCAACAGCAAGAAAGAGAGATGATTCAAGATGGCGATGTATGAACACGTTCTTGTAGATTTTTATTGTTGTTATAAATAAATCCTTTTTATTATTTCATCGTTATTCGTTCTACTAATGAACTCGGCGTGCGGGTAACAATTTGGAGGTCCCACCGAGACGTTTATTGATAAATAAAGTTAAAAGATACTAGAGAAAAGGTATGATTTTAATATGGTCTCTGCTGAATTCTTAAAATTGATACGTTACGTATTTGGACTTTAAAATGGCTGAAGAATTACAACAAAACATGCAAATGAAACTGTGTCAGGCGTCTGACGAAACACTCAGAGCTATTGCCGAGGAGTTTAAACTTGAAATAGATGAACAGAGACGGAGTACAATCGTGTGTGTTATTTTCCAATATATCGATAAAGAGTTGATGGCTAAAACAGATGAAGAACGAAAGGCATTCTTGCAAGGCCTACGATCTCGTCATTTTGAAACACCTGAAGTAACTGAAACGAGTGTTGTGGTGAATGACACGAATGTTACAGGGGAGAAATCAAAGTCTCCTTTGCCACAAAAGTTGGAAAACCCTACCATAAAAAATATGCTGGAATTTACCAGTGTATTTCGTCGACAGTTTAAGATTGTCGGACAGATCGGGCACCCAGATGAAAAGGATAAGTTAAGTTTTACATCTTTAACAAGGCAAGTAGACTCTGGTTTGAAACAAGGTTATTCAGAGCAAGAAATTGTAGATGGGGTAATTCGTGCAATTAGTGCTGGAATGGTTCTTCGAAGTTATGTTGAAACTTTTAAGGACTTATGTCTAGAACGATTACGGAAAATTCTCCGAAACCATTATGGTGTTAAGAATTCAACTGAATTGTATCAAAGCCTTGCATCAATATGTCAAGGCCCAAAAGAGTCGCCACAAGAATTCCTTATGCGTGCCCTCGATTTACGGCAGAAAATCCTGTTTTCAGGCACTCAAGATCAAGGTGAGGACACTTTGGTTTATGAAACTGACCACGTTCAAAAGCTTTTTCTACGTACGGTTGAAACTGGATTGCAAGACGAAAACGTCAGAGTAAGGGTTAGGGGGTACCTAAAAGATTCAACAATATCAGACGAAGAACTGATTCGACAAGTCAATAATGCTGTGTCAACAGAGGATGAACGTGCTCGAAAGTTAAGAAGTCAAAACCGTGGAAAGTCGGCCCAAGTGTCACGGGTAGCAGAGGAAAAAAATGACAAGGGACAAGACAAGATTCTTGAGACCTTGGAAGCTCTAAAAATAGAGGTTGCCCAAGTCAAGAGTCAGTTAAAGGAAAGAAATCAAGAAACTGAACAAGCAAGTCCACCTCAGGGGGTACAACTACAAGAGACTGGAAACCAGAGAAAGAACACTCCAAAATGTTCACAGTGCCAGGCGACTGGAAATGTTAGATGTTTTCATTGTTATATTTGTGGAAGTGATAACCATTATGCAGTTGGATGTCGACAGAACCAAGGCCGAAGTGCTTTAAACTCCAAGAGGCTGCCTCAGAGGGGCCGGAAGTAGCCGAAGGAAAAATGGGGTCCCAAAGATGTAGTAACTGTGGTAAAGACAATGGTCAAATGACAATGTATCGGTGTTCACAATGTAAATGTGTAGTTTACTGTTCCAAACTCTGTCAGAAAAGGCACTGGAATCATCACAAAGATAATTGTAAGACTCTTAGGGACCTGACATGGACAAGTCAAAACAGACCAAACGGCGAAAATAAGACATTTGTAAGCCATTTAACTCCAAGCGAATATACGAAGATTGCTAAACTTGTTGGACGGCGGTGTACGGTGAGATGCTTGTTAAATGACATTGAGTCACAGGTACTGTGGGATACTGGTGCACAAGTATCTATTTTGTCAAGAGAAATGATGAAGAAGTTCTTTAACAAAGCGACGGTAAGAGATATTTCCGAATTAATTGACGAGGAACTACACTTGACAGCGGCTAATGGAACAAAAATCGCATACAGCGGTTGGGGTGAAATAGAAGTCCGATTGACTTCTTCCAGTAAAGATGAGCCATCGGTTATCGTACCCTTTCTAATTACAAATGAGAATTTAGAGTATCCTATTCTGGGATATAATGTCATTGAGGAACTTGTCCAACCTGTTAATCTATTAGATGGTCACCAATCAACACATATCGCGGCAGTACAAGCTAGTTTCCAAGACTTGGATGAAATTGTACTGCTTGACTTGATTGAGCTGATACAAGCAACAAAGGCAGATAGGCTGTGTACCATTAAGAGTTCAAAAAGAGACGTTGTTATTCCTGCAAAACGAACAATTCAAGTTAATTGTAGAGCAAATACTGGACCAGTAGAAGAAGCCATGCCAGTCTTATTTGAACCAGATGAATTAACGCCATGGCCGCAGGGTTTAGCTATACATGAAACGGTTACCGCAGTCAAACGAGGTTCAACGTCGAAAATTAAGATAGATGTTATTAATACGACTAATCATGACATTGTATTGCGAAAACATACGATACTGGGGAGTTTTCAATTGGTCAAATCTATTACACCGGTAGAAGTGAAGCTTGCAGAAAACGCAGGTGAAGAAACGGAAACATCTGCAACCGTCTCTCAATCACAAGTAACAATGACAGAGAAAAGAACCACGAAAGAAGAAAATACAAGTGACGACGATTTTTTGCCTGACATTGATCTTACTGGGTTAACCGA
This sequence comes from Muricea muricata, assembly GCA_963855995.1. NCBI lineage: Eukaryota > Metazoa > Cnidaria > Anthozoa > Malacalcyonacea > Plexauridae > Muricea > Muricea muricata. The sequence goes on from OY979719.1 coordinate 11,720,440, forward strand.
GCAGCAGCGTAAAGTAGCAAAAGCTATGTTGAGAGAAGAATGCCACTCCTTTGCAAGAAATGATGAGGATATCGGCTGTATTAACGGTCTAGAACTTGGTATTAATTTGACAACAAACGAGCCAGTACAAAAGAACTACGTGTCAGTACCAAGACCACTTTATCCGGAAGTAAAGCAGTATATCGAAGATCTATTAAATAAACAGTTTATTAAGGAGTCTCGATCAGCATATTCATCTCCAGTGGTCTGTATCCGTAAGAAAGATGGAACACTCCGACTTTGTGTCGATTATAGGGAACTCAATCGTAGAACAGTTCCCGACCGGCACCCTATACCAAGGGTTCAAGAAACACTCGATAGCTTGGGCGGCAATTCGTGGTTTAGTGTATTAGATCAGGGTAAGGCCTACCACCAAGGATTTGTGGAACCGTCAAGTCGGCATTTAACAGCATTTGTGACGCCGTGGGGCCTATACGAATGGCTTAGGATCCCATTCGGACTCATGAACGCCCCAGCAAGCTTTCAGAGATTCATGGAACACTGTTTAGGAGAATTACGCGACGAGATTGCCATCCCATACTTAGATGATGTGATCGTATTTAGTACAACATTTGATGAGCATGTGGAACATTTAAGAACCGTGCTACGTCGTTTGAGAGAACATGGAGTTAAGTTGAAGCAGAAGAAGTGTAAACTGTTCAAACGCGAAGTAACATTTCTGGGTAGAGTGGTATCGGAAGAAGGCTACAGAATAGATCCCGAAAATCTTAATGCGGTTGCAAGTCTTAAAAACAAAACACCACAAACAATAGGAGAACTGCGAAAACTACTCGGTTTGCTCAGTTATTACCGCCAGTATGTACCGAATTTTGCCCAGAAAGCTAAACCGCTATATGATCTAGTCACGCGAGCAGAGAACACGGACAGTGATAAAGAGCAAGCGAATGACACCGGAAAGAGGGGTCAAGTTCCATCATCATTAAAAATTGCGTGGGCTAAACAGCATCAGACGGTGTTGGAGAAACTGATTGATCATCTTATAACACCTCCAGTGATGGCGTACCCGGACTACCAAAGGCCTTACATAGTACATACGGACGCGTCGAAAGACGGTCTTGGTGCAGTCTTGTACCAAAAGCAGGAAGAAACAGTTCGAGTTATCGCTTATGCTTCCCGAAGTCTTACAAACGCAGAGAAAAACTACCACCTCCACGCGGGCAAATTGGAATTTCTTGCGCTCAAATGGGCTATAACGGACCAATTCCGTGATTATTTGTATTACGCCCCCGAGTTCACCGTTTTCACTGATAACAATCCTCTAACCTACGTCTTAACATCTGCCCGACTGAACGCCACTGGTTTGAGATGGATAGGAGAGTTGGCTGATTTCAATTTCAATATTCGATACCGTCCCGGGAAACTCAACGGAGATGCTGACGCATTGTCACGAATGCCGAGGGAAATCGACGAATACATGAAAATGTGCAGTGCAGAGGTGAATCGTGACGTTGTTCAAGCTAGTGTTTCGGGGTTGCAAGTACAATCCGAGATCCCATCCACAATGCCATTTTCCCCTGAAACTCATCGCGCAGACATAAACACAACTGAAATATCGACCAACCTAAAAAAGGAACAAAGTAAGGACCCCGATGTCAACCGCGACATAACACTTAAATTAGGGAACACGTACCTATCTCCCCAGGAACGCAAGCAAGAAAGCCGTAAGGTACAGCTGCTTCTTCGAGAGTGGAATAAACTCAAAATCGGAACAGATGGAGTTTTATACCGGGTATCTAATAACGTAAATCAAGCTGTATTGCCAGAACATTTACGTAAAACAGTTTATAAAGAATTGCACGAGGAAATGGGACATCTGGGCTCGGAACGGGTCATTGACTTGGCTTGTGAACGGTTTTTTTGGCCTCGTATGAGACAAGATATCACTCACTATGTCACAAAAGTGTGTCCGTGTTTAAAAAGTAAGAAACCACCCATAAATCCAAGAGAACCACTACATCCTATAGTAACAACAGCACCCTTCCAAATGGTTTCCATTGACTATCTCCATCTTGAAATGTGTGCTGGAGGATATCAGTACATCTTGGTCGTCCTGGACCATTTTACTAGATACGCGCAAGCGTATGCGACGCGTGATAAATCAGCAAAAACCGCTGCAGATAAGCTCTACAACGACTTTATTCCGCGATATGGCTTCCCACAGAAGATACACCACGACCAAGGCGCTGAATTCGAGAATAAACTGTTTTACAACCTGGAAAAGTTAAGTGGAATCAAACATTCTAGAACAACTCCCTATCATCCTGAAGGTAACGGCCAAGTCGAAAGGTTTAACCGGACTCTCCTGTCAATGCTTCGTTCCCTACCAGCTAAATACAAAAGCCGTTGGCGTGACCATCTTAACAAAGTCGTACACGCATATAATTGCACAAAACATGATGCCACGGGTTATTCACCATTCTTGTTACTCTTTGGCAGACCTCCGCGACTACCAATTGACCTAATGTTCGGACTGAAACCCCCTCCCGGTTACAGTACGTACCCTGAGTTTGTTAAGAAATGGAGAGACGCAATGTCTGAAGCTTATCAACTCGCATCTGAAACAGCAGCAAAAAAGGCTACAAGCGGAAAAATACAGTACGACAAGAAAGCCAAAAGTACAACCTTTCAACCCGGTGATCGCGTGCTTATACGAAATGTAAAAGAAAGGGGTGGTCCTGGCAAACTACGGTCCTATTGGGAAGATGAAATCTATAAAATCGTATGTCAGAAATCCGACGAGATTCCCGTCTACGATGTCATTCCAGAGAGTGGAGAGGGAAAGACCAGAACACTGCATAGGAACATGCTCTTCCCATGTTCGTACCTCCCTGTGGAAAGATCCGCCATGAAACCCTCCCAGCCAAACGTCAAAACAAAAGCAAGAAGGAGAAGGAAGAACCCACGAGTGAAGATCATTCAACAGATAGCGAAGATGAGTCCGAGATTCCGAAAATATTACCTGAAAAAATCACCAAGATAACCTTAAGAGAATCACATCATGGACTTTCAGACTCAGTTGAAAATGAAAACAACCAGATTCCAGAGGAAGAAGTGCAGGAAGGTGTAATCCCTGAAGAAAGCGTCCAAAATTTAAATGAACCACTTATTCCTGGACTAACACTAGAATCCGCTCAGAATGTTGAAACAGCGACTGCTGCAACGGAACGAACAGAAACAAGTGTACAGGCTGATGCTCAGAGCTCGGGAAGCTCGCAACGAATTCGAAGACCACCAATAAGATTGGCGTACGGAAACCTAGGGCAACCAAATGATTATTGGGGAAGTATTAACACTATCAGCGCATCTGCACCGAATTATATACATCCAACAAACCCGTTTCCTACAACATTCCAAACGTTCTCAATGCATTCAACAAACCCGTTTTCTACAACATTCCCAACGTTCCCAATGTATCTAACAAACCCGTTTCCTACAACATCCCCAATGTTCCCAACCACCACGATGTTCCCGATACCCCTACTGTCCCCAATATTCCCAACGCCACCATTCCTTCCACCAATGCTTCCGTCTTCCGAGTGGAATTGTTACGGTCCAGAGATGAACCTAACTTTGTTGTGTTAGAAGAACACAAGAAGTCCATAAACGTAAAACATTTCAAGTTCGCTGTCAAATAAACACGCTAACTGTTAGAAAACAAGTTTACAAACTTTTTACAAGAGTAAAAATTCCAGGAAAATTCCTGACCAACAACAAACGAAAACGTCGGCCGAAGAAAAGAAAGATCGAAGTTAGAAATTACTTTCTTGGTATTGTATCTGCGGGCCTGATCAACCAACAGATCACCAAAGACTGTAATTAGTAGTCGAGACAGTGCGAGTATGAACAAACGATAGAGGACAACAAGTTATAGGAGATGTGAGTGTAGGATGGCGATACGTCATGTAAGAACTAGTGTAGGACGCCCATACGTCATGTAAGAACTATAAAATAGCTGTTGCTATGGCAACAGCAAGAAAGAGAGATGATTCAAGATGGCGATGTATGAACACGTTCTTGTAGATTTTTATTGTTGTTATAAATAAATCCTTTTGATTATTTCATCGTTATTCGATCTACTATAGAACTCGGCTTGCGGGTAACACTAAGTTCTGCAATTTCCAATTAGAAGGTCTCTTTTAGGTTTGTGATTGCAGTTTATCATTGCGCTCAACTCCTTCACTTTAGCACTGATAACATCATTTTAAGCTCTAAAACGTCGCACTAATCGATTTAAGACAGGAATCTTTTGTTGGTAAATTGAGCATGTTTTTACACTGAAATCGCTTCAGAGCGCTTAAAACGCGATTTTGATGATTGTAAGATCGTTTTTTTATTGTTTACAAGCAACTTATAGGTTTCTAATATAAACATGTTATTTCGCTCATCTCGATGGTTTGAGTGCCGAAAACATGATTCCCCAGTAGCTAAGTTTTGCAATTTTCGATTAGAAGGTCCCTTTTAGGTCTGTGATTGCAGTTTATCATTGCGCTCAACTCGTTTACTTTAGCACTGAAAACATTATTTTAAGCTCTAACAGGGCGCCTTGATCGATTTAAGACGGGAATCTTTTGTTGGTAGTTTGAGCATGTTTTTACGCTCAAATCGCTTCCAGAGCGCTTAAAACGTAATTTTGATGATTGTAAGATCGTTCTTTTTTCAATTTGCAAGCAACTTATAAATTTCTCATATCAACATGTTATTTTGATCATCTGAACGGTTTGAGCGCCGAAAAATTGTTTCCACGCTTGCTAAGTTCTGCAATTTCCAATTAGAAGGTCTCTTTTAGGTTTGTGATTGCAGTTTATCATTGCGCTCAACTCGTTTACTTTAGCATTGAAAACATCATTTTAAGCTCTAAAACGTCGCCGTGATCGATTTAAGACGGGAATCTTTAGTTGGTGGTTTGATCATGTTTTTACGCTCAAATCGCTTCTAGAGCGCTTAAAACGCGATTTTGATGATTGTAAGATCGTTTTTTTTTCTGTTTACAAGAAACTTATAGGTTTCTCATTTCAACATGTTATTTCGCTCATCTCGATGGTTTGAGCGCCGAAAACATTATTCCCGACTTGCTAAGTTCTGCAATTTCCATTTAGAAGGTCTCTTTTAGGTCCGTGATTTTAGTTTATTATTGCACTCAACTCGTTCACTTTAGCACTGAAAACATCATTTTAAGCTCTAAAACGTTGCGATATAAGACGGGAGTCTTTAGTTGGTCCTTTGAGCATGTTTTTACGCTCAAATCACTTCTAGAGCGCTTAAAACGCGATTTTGATGATTGTAAGATCGTTTTTTTTTCTGTTCTCAAGCAATTTATAAGTTTCTCATATCAACATGTTATTACGCTCATCTCGATGGTTTGAGCGCCGAAAATATGATTCCCGACTTCCTAAGTCCTGCAATTTCCATTTAGAAGGTCTCTTTTAGGTCTGTGATGGCAGTTGATCATTGCGCTAAACTCGTTTACTTTACCACTAAAAATATCATTTTAAACTCTAAAGCGTCGCCGTGATCGATTTAAGACGGGAATCTTTAGTTGGTGGTTTGAGCATGTTTTTAACTCAAATCGCTTCTAGAGCGCTTAAAACGCGATTTTGATGATTGTAAGATCGTTTTTCTTCTGTTTACAAGCAACTTATAGGTTTCTCATTTCAACATGTTATTTCGCTCATCTCGATGGTTTGAACGCCGAAAACCTGATTCCAGACTTGCGAAGTTCTTCAATTTCCCTTCAGAAGGTCTCTCTTTGGCCTGTGATTAAAGTTTATCATTGCGCTAAACTCGTTTACTTTAGCACTGAAAACATCATTTTAAGCTCTAAAACGTCGCTCTGATCGATTAAAGACGGCAATCTTTAGTTTTTTTTGAGCATGTTTTTAGGCTCAAATCGCTTCTAGAGCGCTTAAAACGCGATTTTGATGATTGTAAAATTGTTTTTTTTTTCAGTTTACAAGCAATTTATAAGTTTCTCATATCAACATATTATTACGCTCATCTCGATCGTTTGAGCGCCGAAAATATGATTCCCGACTTGCAAAGTTCTGCAATTTCCATTTAGAAGGTCTGTTTTAGGTCCGTGATTGCAGTTTATCATTGCACTCAACTCGTTCACTTTACCACTAAAAATAACATTTTAAGCTCTAAAGCGTCGCCGTGATCGATTTAAGTCGGGGATCTTTAGTCGGTGGTTTGAGCATGTTTTTAACTCAAATCGCTTCTAGAGCTCTTAAAACGCGATTTTGATGATTGTAAGATCGTTTTTCTTCTGTTTACAAGCAACTTATAGGTTTCTCATTTCAACATGTTTTTTCGCTCATCTTGATGGTTTGAGCGCCGAAAACCTGATTCTCTACTTCCTAAGTTCTGCAATTTCCATTTAGAAGGTCTCTTTTAGGTCTGTGATTGCAGTTTATCATTGCACTCAACTCGTTTACTTTAGCACTGAAAACATAATTTTAAGCTCTAAAGCGTCGCCGTGATCGATTTAAGACGAGAATCTTTAGTTGGTATTTTGAGCATGTTTTTATGCTCAAATCGCTTCTAGAGCTTTTAAAACGCGACTTTGATGATTGTATGATCGTTTTTTTTTCTGTTTACAAGCAAGTTACAGGTTTTTCATTTCAACATGCTATTTCGCTCATCTCGATGGTTTGAACGCCGAAAACATGATTCCAGACTTGCGAAGTTCTTCAATTTCCATTCAGAAGGTCTCTCTTAGGCCTGTGATTAAAGTTTATCATTGCGCTCAACTCGTTTACTTTAGCATTGGAAACATCATTTTAAGCTCTAAAACGTCGCTCTGATCGATTAAAGACGGAAATCTTTAGTTTTTTTCAGCATGTTTTTAGGCTCAAATCGCTTCTACAGCGCTTAAAACGCCATTTTGATGTTTGTAAGATCGTTTTTCTTCTGTTTACAAGCAACTTATAAATTTCTCATATCAACATGTTATTTCGCTCATCTCAACGGTTTGAGCGCCGAAAACATTATTCCTTACTTGCTAAGTTCTGCAATTTCCATTTAGAAGGTCTCTTTTAGGTCTGTGATTGCAGTTTATCATTGCGCGCAACTCATTTACTTTAGCACTGAAAACAGCATTTTAAGCTCTAAAGGGCGCTGCGATCGATTTAAGACGGGAATCTTTAGCTTGTATTTTAAGCATGTCTTTAGGCTCAAATCGCTTCTAGAGCGCTTAAAACGCGATTTTGATAATTGTAAGATGGGTTTTTTTCTGTTTACAAGCAATTTATACGTTTCTCACATCAACATGTTATTTTTCTCATCTCGACGGTTTTAGCGCCGAAAACATGACTCCCTACTTGCTAGGTTCTGCAATTTCCATTTAGATGGAGTCCTTTAGGTCTGTGAATGCAGTTTATCATTGCGCTAAACTCGTTCACTTTAGCACTGAAAACAGCATTTTAAGCTCTAAAACGTCGCCGTAATCGATTTAAGACGGGAATCTTTAGTTATTGATTTAGCATGTTTTTACGCTCAAATCGCTTCTACAGCGCTTAAAACGCGATTTTGATGATTGTAAGATCGTTTTTTTTTTAATTTACAATCAACTTATAGGTTTCTCATTTCAACATATTATTTCCCTATGCTCGATGGTTTGAGCGCTAAAAACATAATTCCCGACTTGCTAAGTTCTGCAATTTCCATTTAGAAGGTCTCTTTTAGGTCCGTGATTTCAGTTTATCATTGCGCTAAACTCGTTTACTTTAGCACTGAAAACAGCATTTTAAGCTCTAAAACCTGGCTCTGATCGATTTAAGACGGGAATCTTTAGTTATTTATTTGAGCATGTTTTTAGGCTCAAATCGCTTCTACAGCGCTTAAAACTTGATTTTGATGATTGTAAAATTGTTCTTTTTTTTTCAGTTTACAAGCAATTTATAAGTTTCTCATATCAACATGTTATTACGCTCATCTCGATGGTTTGAGCGCCGAAAACATGATTCCCGACTTGCTAAGTCCTGCAATTTCCATTTAGAAGGTCTCATTTAGGTCCGTGATTGCAGTTTCTCATTGCGCGAAACTCGTTTACTTTAGCACTGAAAACAGCATTTTAAGCTCTAAATTCTCGCTCTGATCGATTTAAGACGGGAATTTTTAGTTATTGATTTGGCATGTTTTTACGCTCAAATCGCTTCTACAGCGCTTAAAACGCGATTTTGATGATTGTAAGATCGTTTTTTTTTAGTTTACAAGCAACTTATAGGTTTCTCATTTCAACATATTATTTCCCTATGCTCGATGGTTTGAGCGCTAAAAACATAATTCCCGACTTGCTAAGTTCTGCAATTTCCATTTAGAAGGTCTCTTTTAGGTCCGTGATTTCAGTTTATCATTGCGCTAAACTCGTTTACTTTAGCACTGAAAACAGCATTTTAAGCTCTAAAACCTGGCTCTGATCGATTTAGGACGGGAATCTTTAGTTATTTATTTGAGCATGTTTTTAGGCTCAAATCGCTTCTACAGCGCTTAAAACTTGATTTTGATGATTGTAAAATTGTTTTTTTTTTCAGTTTACAAGCAATTTATAAGTTTCTCATATCAACATGTTATTACGCTCATCTCGATGGTTTGAGCGCCGAAAATATGATTCCCGACTTGCAAAGTTCTGCAATTTCCATTTAGAAGGTCTCTTTTAGGTCTGTGATGGCAGTTGATCATTGCACTCAACTCGTTCACTTTACCACTAAAAATATCATTTTAAACTCTAAAGCGTCGCCGTGATCGATTTAAGACGGGAATCTTTAGTTGGTGGTTTGAGCATGTTTTTAACTCAAATCGCTTCTAGAGCGCTTAAAACGCGATTTTGATGATTGTAAGATCGTTTTTCTTCTGTTTACAAGCAACTTATAGGTTTCTCATTTCAACATGTTATTTCGCTCATCTCGATGGTTTGAACGCCGAAAACCTGATTCCAGACTTGCGAAGTTCTTCAATTTCCCTTCAGAAGGTCTCTCTTTGGCCTGTGATTAAAGTTTATCATTGCGCTCAACTCGTTTACTTTAACACTGGAAACATCATTTTAAGCTCTAAAACGTCGCTCTGATCGATTAAAGACGGCAATCTTTAGTTTTTTTTGAGCATGTTTTTAGGCTCAAATCGCTTCTACAGCGCTTAAAACGCCATTTTGATGTTCGTAAGATCGTTTTTTTTCTGTTTACAAGCAGCTTATAAATTTCTTATATCAACATGTTATTTCGCTCATCTCAACGGTTTGAGCGCCGAAAAAATTATTCCTTACTTGCTAAGTTCTGCAATTTCCATTTAGAAGGTCTCTTTTAGGTCTGTGATTGCAGTTTATCATTGCGCGCAACTCATTTATTGTAGCACTTAAAACAGCATTTTAAGCTCTAAAGGGCGCATCGATCGATTTAAGACGGGAATCTTTAGCTTGTATTTTGAGCATGTTTTTAGGCTCAAATAGCTTCTAGAGCGCTTAAAACGCGATTTTGATAATTGTAAGATGGTTTTTTTTCTGTTTACCAGCATTTTATAGGTTTCTCATATCAACATGTTATTTCACTCATCTTGATGGTTTGAGCGCATAAAACATGATTCCCCACCTGCTAAGTTCTGCAGTTTCCGATTAGGTCTCTTTTAGGTCTGTGATTGCAGTTTATCATTGCGCTCAACTCGTTTACTTTAGCACTGAAAACAATATTTTAAGCTCTAACAGGGTGCCGTGATCGATTTAAGACGGGAATCTTTAGTTGGTAGTTTGAGCATGTTTTTTCGCTCAAATCTCTTCTGGAGCGCTTAAAACGTGATTTTGCTGATTGTAAGATCGTTCTTTTTTCTGTTTACAAGCAACTTATAAATTTCTCATATCAACATGTTATTTCGACCATCTGAACGGTTTGAGCGCCGAAAACATGATTCTTCACTTGCTAAGTTCTGCAATTTCCAATTAGAAGGTCTCTTTTAGGTTTGTGATTGCAGTTAATCATTGCGCTCAACTCGTTCACTTTAGCACTGAAAACATCATTTTAAGCTCTAAAACGTCTCCGTAATCGATTTAAGACGGGAATCTTTCGTTGGTAAATTGAGCATGTTTTTACACTGAAATCGCTTCCGAGCGCTTAAAACGCGATTTTGATGATTGTAAGATCGTTTTTTTATTGTTTACAAGCAACTTATAGGTTTCTAATATAAACATGTTATTTCGCTCATCTCGATGGTTTGAGTGCCGAAAACATTATTCCCCAGTAGCTAAGTTTTGCAATTTTCGATTAGAAGGTCCCTTTTAGGTCTGTGATTGCAGTTTATCATTGCGCTCAACTCGTTCACTTTAGCACTGAAAACATCATTTTAAGCTCTAAAACGTCGCCGTAATCGATTTAAGACAGGAATCTTTTGTTGGTAAATTGAGCATGTTTTTACACTGAAATCGCTTCCGAGCGCTTAAAACGCGATTTTGATGATTGTAAGATCGTTTTTTTATTGTTTACAAGAAACTTATAGGTTTCTAATATAAACATGTTATTTCGCTCATCTCGATGGTTTGAGTGCCGAAAACATGATTCCCCAGTAGCTAAGTTTTGCAATTTTCGATTAGAAGGTCCCTTTTAGGTCTGTGATTGCAGTTTATCATTGCGCTCAACTCGTTTACTTTAGCACTGAAAACATTATTTTAAGCTCTAACAGGGCGCCTTGATCGATTTAAGACGGGAATCTTTTGTTGGTAGTTTGAGCATGTTTTTACGCTCAAATCGCTTCCAGAGCGCTTAAAACGTAATTTTGATGATTGTAAGATCGTTCTTTTTTCAATTTGCAAGCAACTTATAAATTTCTCATATCAACATGTTATTTTGATCATCTGAACGGTTTGAGCGCCGAAAACATGATTCCACGCTTGCTAAGTTCTGCAATTTCCAATTAGAAGGTCTCTTTTAGGTTTGTGATTGCAGTTTATCATTGCGCTAAACTCGTTTACTTTAGCACTGAAAACAGCATTTTAAGCTCTAAAACCTGGCTCTGATCGATTTAAGACGGGAATCTTTAGTTATTTATTTGAGCATGTTTTTAGGCTCAAATCGCTTCTACAGCGCTTAAAACTTGATTTTGATGATTGTAAAATTGTTCTTTTTTTTTCAGTTTACAAGCAATTTATAAGTTTCTCATATCAACATGTTATTACGCTCATCTCGATGGTTTGAGCGCCGAAAACATGATTCCCGACTTGCTAAGTCCTGCAATTTCCATTTAGAAGGTCTCATTTAGGTCCGTGATTGCAGTTTCTCATTGCGCGAAACTCGTTTACTTTAGCACTGAAAACAGCATTTTAAGCTCTAAATTCTCGCTCTGATCGATTTAAGACGGGAATTTTTAGTTATTGATTTGGCATGTTTTTACGCTCAAATCGCTTCTACAGCGCTTAAAACGCGATTTTGATGATTGTAAGATCGTTTTTTTTAGTTTACAAGCAACTTATAGGTTTCTCATTTCAACATATTATTTCCCTATGCTCGATGGTTTGAGCGCTAAAAACATAATTCCCGACTTGCTAAGTTCTGCAATTTCCATTTAGAAGGTCTCTTTTAGGTCCGTGATTTCAGTTTATCATTGCGCTAAACTCGTTTACTTTAGCACTGAAAACAGCATTTTAAGCTCTAAAACCTGGCTCTGATCGATTTAGGACGGGAATCTTTAGTTATTTATTTGAGCATGTTTTTAGGCTCAAATCGCTTCTACAGCGCTTAAAACTTGATTTTGATGATTGTAAAATTGTTTTTTTTTTCAGTTTACAAGCAATTTATAAGTTTCTCATATCAACATGTTATTACGCTCATCTCGATGGTTTGAGCGCCGAAAATATGATTCCCGACTTGCAAAGTTCTGCAATTTCCATTTAGAAGGTCTCTTTTAGGTCTGTGATGGCAGTTGATCATTGCACTCAACTCGTTCACTTTACCACTAAAAATATCATTTTAAACTCTAAAGCGTCGCCGTGATCGATTTAAGACGGGAATCTTTAGTTGGTGGTTTGAGCATGTTTTTAGGCTCAAATCGCTTCTAGAGCGCTTAAAACGCGATTTTGATGATTGTAAGATCGTTTTTCTTCTGTTTACAAGCAACTTATAGGTTTCTCATTTCAACATGTTATTTCGCTCATCTCGATGGTTTGAACGCCGAAAACCTGATTCCAGACTTGCGAAGTTCTTCAATTTCCCTTCAGAAGGTCTCTCTTTGGCCTGTGATTAAAGTTTATCATTGCGCTCAACTCGTTCACTTTAGCACTGAAAACATCATTTTAAGCTCTAAAACGTCTCCGTAATCGATTTAAGACGGGAATCTTTCGTTGGTAAATTGAGCATGTTTTTACACTGAAATCGCTTCCGAGCGCTTAAAACGCGATTTTGATGATTGTAAGATCGTTTTTTTATTGTTTACAAGCAACTTATAGGTTTCTAATATAAACATGTTATTTCGCTCATCTCGATGGTTTGAGTGCCGAAAACATTATTCCCCAGTAGCTAAGTTTTGCAATTTTCGATTAGAAGGTCCCTTTTAGGTCTGTGATTGCAGTTTATCATTGCGCTCAACTCGTTCACTTTAGCACTGAAAACATCATTTTAAGCTCTAAAACGTCGCCGTAATCGATTTAAGACAGGAATCTTTTGTTGGTAAATTGAGCATGTTTTTACACTGAAATCGCTTCAGAGCGCTTAAAACGCGATTTTGATGATTGTAAGATCGTTTTTTTATTGTTTACAAGCAACTTATAGGTTTCTAATATAAACATGTTATTTCGCTCATCTCGATGGTTTGAGTGCCGAAAACATGATTCCCCAGTAGCTAAGTTTTGCAATTTTCGATTAGAAGGTCCCTTTTAGGTCTGTGATTGCAGTTTATCATTGCGCTCAACTCGTTTACTTTAGCACTGAAAACATTATTTTAAGCTCTAACAGGGCGCCTTGATCGATTTAAGACGGGAATCTTTTGTTGGTAGTTTGAGCATGTTTTTACGCTCAAATCGCTTCCAGAGCGCTTAAAACGTAATTTTGATGATTGTAAGATCGTTCTTTTTTCAATTTGCAAGCAACTTATAAATTTCTCATATCAACATGTTATTTTGATCATCTGAACGGTTTGAGCGCCGAAAAATTGTTTCCACGCTTGCTAAGTTCTGCAATTTCCAATTAGAAGGTCTCTTTTAGGTTTGTGATTGCAGTTTATCATTGCGCTCAACTCGTTTACTTTAGCATTGAAAACATCATTTTAAGCTCTAAAACGTCGCCGTGATCGATTTAAGACGGGAATCTTTAGTTGGTGGTTTGATCATGTTTTTACGCTCAAATCGCTTCTAGAGCGCTTAAAACGCGATTTTGATGATTGTAAGATCGTTTTTTTTTCTGTTTACAAGAAACTTATAGGTTTCTCATTTCAACATGTTATTTCGCTCATCTCGATGGTTTGAGCGCCGAAAACATTATTCCCGACTTGCTAAGTTCTGCAATTTCCATTTAGAAGGTCTCTTTTAGGTCCGTGATTTTAGTTTATTATTGCACTCAACTCGTTCACTTTAGCACTGAAAACATCATTTTAAGCTCTAAAACGTTGCGATATAAGACGGGAGTCTTTAGTTGGTCCTTTGAGCATGTTTTTACGCTCAAATCACTTCTAGAGCGCTTAAAACGCGATTTTGATGATTGTAAGATCGTTTTTTTTTCTGTTCTCAAGCAATTTATAAGTTTCTCATATCAACATGTTATTACGCTCATCTCGATGGTTTGAGCGCCGAAAATATGATTCCCGACTTCCTAAGTCCTGCAATTTCCATTTAGAAGGTCTCTTTTAGGTCTGTGATGGCAGTTGATCATTGCGCTAAACTCGTTTACTTTACCACTAAAAATATCATTTTAAACTCTAAAGCGTCGCCGTGATCGATTTAAGACGGGAATCTTTAGTTGGTGGTTTGAGCATGTTTTTAACTCAAATCGCTTCTAGAGCGCTTAAAACGCGATTTTGATGATTGTAAGATCGTTTTTCTTCTGTTTACAAGCAACTTATAGGTTTCTCATTTCAACATGTTATTTCGCTCATCTCGATGGTTTGAACGCCGAAAACCTGATTCCAGACTTGCGAAGTTCTTCAATTTCCCTTCAGAAGGTCTCTCTTTGGCCTGTGATTAAAGTTTATCATTGCGCTAAACTCGTTTACTTTAGCACTGAAAACATCATTTTAAGCTCTAAAACGTCGCTCTGATCGATTAAAGACGGCAATCTTTAGTTTTTTTTGAGCATGTTTTTAGGCTCAAATCGCTTCTAGAGCGCTTAAAACGCGATTTTGATGATTGTAAAATTGTTTTTTTTTTCAGTTTACAAGCAATTTATAAGTTTCTCATATCAACATATTATTACGCTCATCTCGATCGTTTGAGCGCCGAAAATATGATTCCCGACTTGCAAAGTTCTGCAATTTCCATTTAGAAGGTCTGTTTTAGGTCCGTGATTGCAGTTTATCATTGCACTCAACTCGTTCACTTTACCACTAAAAATAACATTTTAAGCTCTAAAGCGTCGCTGTGATCGATTTAAGTCGGGGATCTTTAGTCGGTGGTTTGAGCATGTTTTTAACTCAAATCGCTTCTAGAGCTCTTAAAACGCGATTTTGATGATTGTAAGATCGTTTTTCTTCTGTTTACAAGCAACTTATAGGTTTCTCATTTCAACATGTTATTTCGCTCATCTTGATGGTTTGAGCGCCGAAAACCTGATTCTCTACTTCCTAAGTTCTGCAATTTCCATTTAGAAGGTCTCTTTTAGGTCTGTGATTGCAGTTTATCATTGCACTCAACTCGTTTACTTTAGCACTGAAAACATAATTTTAAGCTCTAAAGCGTCGCCGTGATCGATTTAAGACGAGAATCTTTAGTTGGTATTTTGAGCATGTTTTTATGCTCAAATCGCTTCTAGAGCTTTTAAAACGCGACTTTGATGATTGTATGATCGTTTTTTTTTCTGTTTACAAGCAAGTTACAGGTTTTTCATTTCAACATGCTATTTCGCTCATCTCGATGGTTTGAACGCCGAAAACATGATTCCAGACTTGCGAAGTTCTTCAATTTCCATTCAGAAGGTCTCTCTTAGGCCTGTGATTAAAGTTTATCATTGCGCTCAACTCGTTTACTTTAGCATTGGAAACATCATTTTAAGCTCTAAAACGTCGCTCTGATCGATTAAAGACGGAAATCTTTAGTTTTTTTCAGCATGTTTTTAGGCTCAAATCGCTTCTACAGCGCTTAAAACGCCATTTTGATGTTTGTAAGATCGTTTTTCTTCTGTTTACAAGCAACTTATAAATTTCTCATATCAACATGTTATTTCGCTCATCTCAACGGTTTGAGCGCCGAAAACATTATTCCTTACTTGCTAAGTTCTGCAATTTCCATTTAGAAGGTCTCTTTTAGGTCTGTGATTGCAGTTTATCATTGCGCGCAACTCATTTACTTTAGCACTGAAAACAGCATTTTAAGCTCTAAAGGGCGCTGCGATCGATTTAAGACGGGAATCTTTAGCTTGTATTTTAAGCATGTCTTTAGGCTCAAATCGCTTCTAGAGCGTTTAAACGCGATTTTGATAATTGTAAGATGGGTTTTTTTCTGTTTACAAGCAATTTATACGTTTCTCACATCAACATGTTATTTTTCTCATCTCGACGGTTTTAGCGCCGAAAACATGACTCCCTACTTGCTAGGTTCTGCAATTTCCATTTAGATGGAGTCCTTTAGGTCTGTGAATGCAGTTTATCATTGCGCTAAACTCGTTCACTTTAGCACTGAAAACAGCATTTTAAGCTCTAAAACGTCGCCGTAATCGATTTAAGACGGGAATCTTTAGTTATTGATTTAGCATGTTTTTACGCTCAAATCGCTTCTACAGCGCTTAAAACGCGATTTTGATGATTGTAAGATCGTTTTTTTTTTAATTTACAATCAACTTATAGGTTTCTCATTTCAACATATTATTTCCCTATGCTCGATGGTTTGAGCGCTAAAAACATAATTCCCGACTTGCTAAGTTCTGCAATTTCCATTTAGAAGGTCTCTTTTAGGTCCGTGATTTCAGTTTATCATTGCGCTAAACTCGTTTACTTTAGCACTGAAAACAGCATTTTAAGCTCTAAAACCTGGCTCTGATCGATTTAAGACGGGAATCTTTAGTTATTTATTTGAGCATGTTTTTAGGCTCAAATCGCTTCTACAGCGCTTAAAACTTGATTTTGATGATTGTAAAATTGTTCTTTTTTTTTCAGTTTACAAGCAATTTATAAGTTTCTCATATCAACATGTTATTACGCTCATCTCGATGGTTTGAGCGCCGAAAACATGATTCCCGACTTGCTAAGTCCTGCAATTTCCATTTAGAAGGTCTCATTTAGGTCCGTGATTGCAGTTTCTCATTGCGCGAAACTCGTTTACTTTAGCACTGAAAACAGCATTTTAAGCTCTAAATTCTCGCTCTGATCGATTTAAGACGGGAATTTTTAGTTATTGATTTGGCATGTTTTTACGCTCAAATCGCTTCTACAGCGCTTAAAACGCGATTTTGATGATTGTAAGATCGTTTTTTTTTAGTTTACAAGCAACTTATAGGTTTCTCATTTCAACATATTATTTCCCTATGCTCGATGGTTTGAGCGCTAAAAACATAATTCCCGACTTGCTAAGTTCTGCAATTTCCATTTAGAAGGTCTCTTTTAGGTCCGTGATTTCAGTTTATCATTGCGCTAAACTCGTTTACTTTAGCACTGAAAACAGCATTTTAAGCTCTAAAACCTGGCTCTGATCGATTTAGGACGGGAATCTTTAGTTATTTATTTGAGCATGTTTTTAGGCTCAAATCGCTTCTACAGCGCTTAAAACTTGATTTTGATGATTGTAAAATTGTTTTTTTTTTCAGTTTACAAGCAATTTATAAGTTTCTCATATCAACATGTTATTACGCTCATCTCGATGGTTTGAGCGCCGAAAATATGATTCCCGACTTGCAAAGTTCTGCAATTTCCATTTAGAAGGTCTCTTTTAGGTCTGTGATGGCAGTTGATCATTGCACTCAACTCGTTCACTTTACCACTAAAAATATCATTTTAAACTCTAAAGCGTCGCCGTGATCGATTTAAGACGGGAATCTTTAGTTGGTGGTTTGAGCATGTTTTTAGGCTCAAATCGCTTCTAGAGCGCTTAAAACGCGATTTTGATGATTGTAAGATCGTTTTTCTTCTGTTTACAAGCAACTTATAGGTTTCTCATTTCAACATGTTATTTCGCTCATCTCGATGGTTTGAACGCCGAAAACCTGATTCCAGACTTGCGAAGTTCTTCAATTTCCCTTCAGAAGGTCTCTCTTTGGCCTGTGATTAAAGTTTATCATTGCGCTCAACTCGTTTACTTTAACACTGGAAACATCATTTTAAGCTCTAAAACGTCGCTCTGATCGATTAAAGACGGCAATCTTTAGTTTTTTTTGAGCATGTTTTTAGGCTCAAATCGCTTCTACAGCGCTTAAAACGCCATTTTGATGTTCGTAAGATCGTTTTTTTTCTGTTTACAAGCAGCTTATAAATTTCTTATATCACCATGTTATTTCGCTCATCTCAACGGTTTGAGCGCCGAAAAAATTATTCCTTACTTGCTAAGTTCTGCAATTTCCATTTAGAAGGTCTCTTTTAGGTCTGTGATTGCAGTTTATCATTGCGCTCAACTCGTTCACTTTAGCACTGAAAACATCATTTTAAGCTCTAAAACGTCTCCGTAATCGATTTAAGACGGGAATCTTTCGTTGGTAAATTGAGCATGTTTTTACACTGAAATCGCTTCCGAGCGCTTAAAACGCGATTTTGATGATTGTAAGATCGTTTTTTTATTGTTTACAAGCAACTTATAGGTTTCTAATATAAACATGTTATTTCGCTCATCTCGATGGTTTGAGTGCCGAAAACATTATTCCCCAGTAGCTAAGTTTTGCAATTTTCGATTAGAAGGTCCCTTTTAGGTCTGTGATTGCAGTTTATCATTGCGCTCAACTCGTTCACTTTAGCACTGAAAACATCATTTTAAGCTCTAAAACGTCGCCGTAATCGATTTAAGACAGGAATCTTTTGTTGGTAAATTGAGCATGTTTTTACACTGAAATCGCTTCAGAGCGCTTAAAACGCGATTTTGATGATTGTAAGATCGTTTTTTTATTGTTTACAAGCAACTTATAGGTTTCTAATATAAACATGTTATTTCGCTCATCTCGATGGTTTGAGTGCCGAAAACATGATTCCCCAGTAGCTAAGTTTTGCAATTTTCGATTAGAAGGTCCCTTTTAGGTCTGTGATTGCAGTTTATCATTGCGCTCAACTCGTTTACTTTAGCACTGAAAACATTATTTTAAGCTCTAACAGGGCGCCTTGATCGATTTAAGACGGGAATCTTTTGTTGGTAGTTTGAGCATGTTTTTACGCTCAAATCGCTTCCAGAGCGCTTAAAACGTAATTTTGATGATTGTAAGATCGTTCTTTTTTCAATTTGCAAGCAACTTATAAATTTCTCATATCAACATGTTATTTTGATCATCTGAACGGTTTGAGCGCCGAAAAATTGTTTCCACGCTTGCTAAGTTCTGCAATTTCCAATTAGAAGGTCTCTTTTAGGTTTGTGATTGCAGTTTATCATTGCGCTCAACTCGTTTACTTTAGCATTGAAAACATCATTTTAAGCTCTAAAACGTCGCCGTGATCGATTTAAGACGGGAATCTTTAGTTGGTGGTTTGATCATGTTTTTACGCTCAAATCGCTTCTAGAGCGCTTAAAACGCGATTTTGATGATTGTAAGATCGTTTTTTTTTCTGTTTACAAGAAACTTATAGGTTTCTCATTTCAACATGTTATTTCGCTCATCTCGATGGTTTGAGCGCCGAAAACATTATTCCCGACTTGCTAAGTTCTGCAATTTCCATTTAGAAGGTCTCTTTTAGGTCCGTGATTTTAGTTTATTATTGCACTCAACTCGTTCACTTTAGCACTGAAAACATCATTTTAAGCTCTAAAACGTTGCGATATAAGACGGGAGTCTTTAGTTGGTCCTTTGAGCATGTTTTTACGCTCAAATCACTTCTAGAGCGCTTAAAACGCGATTTTGATGATTGTAAGATCGTTTTTTTTTCTGTTCTCAAGCAATTTATAAGTTTCTCATATCAACATGTTATTACGCTCATCTCGATGGTTTGAGCGCCGAAAATATGATTCCCGACTTCCTAAGTCCTGCAATTTCCATTTAGAAGGTCTCTTTTAGGTCTGTGATGGCAGTTGATCATTGCGCTAAACTCGTTTACTTTACCACTAAAAATATCATTTTAAACTCTAAAGCGTCGCCGTGATCGATTTAAGACGGGAATCTTTAGTTGGTGGTTTGAGCATGTTTTTAACTCAAATCGCTTCTAGAGCGCTTAAAACGCGATTTTGATGATTGTAAGATCGTTTTTCTTCTGTTTACAAGCAACTTATAGGTTTCTCATTTCAACATGTTATTTCGCTCATCTCGATGGTTTGAACGCCGAAAACCTGATTCCAGACTTGCGAAGTTCTTCAATTTCCCTTCAGAAGGTCTCTCTTTGGCCTGTGATTAAAGTTTATCATTGCGCTAAACTCGTTTACTTTAGCACTGAAAACATCATTTTAAGCTCTAAAACGTTGCTCTGATCGATTAAAGACGGCAATCTTTAGTTTTTTTTGAGCATGTTTTTAGGCTCAAATCGCTTCTAGAGCGCTTAAAACGCGATTTTGATGATTGTAAAATTGTTTTTTTTTTCAGTTTACAAGCAATTTATAAGTTTCTCATATCAACATATTATTACGCTCATCTCGATCGTTTGAGCGCCGAAAATATGATTCCCGACTTGCAAAGTTCTGCAATTTCCATTTAGAAGGTCTGTTTTAGGTCCGTGATTGCAGTTTATCATTGCACTCAACTCGTTCACTTTACCACTAAAAATAACATTTTAAGCTCTAAAGCGTCGCTGTGATCGATTTAAGTCGGGGATCTTTAGTCGGTGGTTTGAGCATGTTTTTAACTCAAATCGCTTCTAGAGCTCTTAAAACGCGATTTTGATGATTGTAAGATCGTTTTTCTTCTGTTTACAAGCAACTTATAGGTTTCTCATTTCAACATGTTATTTCGCTCATCTTGATGGTTTGAGCGCCGAAAACCTGATTCTCTACTTCCTAAGTTCTGCAATTTCCATTTAGAAGGTCTCTTTTAGGTCTGTGATTGCAGTTTATCATTGCACTCAACTCGTTTACTTTAGCACTGAAAACATAATTTTAAGCTCTAAAGCGTCGCCGTGATCGATTTAAGACGAGAATCTTTAGTTGGTATTTTGAGCATGTTTTTATGCTCAAATCGCTTCTAGAGCTTTTAAAACGCGACTTTGATGATTGTATGATCGTTTTTTTTTCTGTTTACAAGCAAGTTACAGGTTTTTCATTTCAACATGCTATTTCGCTCATCTCGATGGTTTGAACGCCGAAAACATGATTCCAGACTTGCGAAGTTCTTCAATTTCCATTCAGAAGGTCTCTCTTAGGCCTGTGATTAAAGTTTATCATTGCGCTCAACTCGTTTACTTTAGCATTGGAAACATCATTTTAAGCTCTAAAACGTCGCTCTGATCGATTAAAGACGGAAATCTTTAGTTTTTTTCAGCATGTTTTTAGGCTCAAATCGCTTCTACAGCGCTTAAAACGCCATTTTGATGTTTGTAAGATCGTTTTTCTTCTGTTTACAAGCAACTTATAAATTTCTCATATCAACATGTTATTTCGCTCATCTCAACGGTTTGAGCGCCGAAAACATTATTCCTTACTTGCTAAGTTCTGCAATTTCCATTTAGAAGGTCTCTTTTAGGTCTGTGATTGCAGTTTATCATTGCGCGCAACTCATTTACTTTAGCACTGAAAACAGCATTTTAAGCTCTAAAGGGCGCTGCGATCGATTTAAGACGGGAATCTTTAGCTTGTATTTTAAGCATGTCTTTAGGCTCAAATCGCTTCTAGAGCGCTTAAAACGCGATTTTGATAATTGTAAGATGGGTTTTTTTCTGTTTACAAGCAATTTATACGTTTCTCACATCAACATGTTATTTTTCTCATCTCGACGGTTTTAGCGCCGAAAACATGACTCCCTACTTGCTAGGTTCTGCAATTTCCATTTAGATGGAGTCCTTTAGGTCTGTGAATGCAGTTTATCATTGCGCTAAACTCGTTCACTTTAGCACTGAAAACAGCATTTTAAGCTCTAAAACGTCGCCGTAATCGATTTAAGACGGGAATCTTTAGTTATTGATTTAGCATGTTTTTACGCTCAAATCGCTTCTACAGCGCTTAAAACGCGATTTTGATGATTGTAAGATCGTTTTTTTTTTAATTTACAATCAACTTATAGGTTTCTCATTTCAACATATTATTTCCCTATGCTCGATGGTTTGAGCGCTAAAAACATAATTCCCGACTTGCTAAGTTCTGCAATTTCCATTTAGAAGGTCTCTTTTAGGTCCGTGATTTCAGTTTATCATTGCGCTAAACTCGTTTACTTTAGCACTGAAAACAGCATTTTAAGCTCTAAAACCTGGCTCTGATCGATTTAAGACGGGAATCTTTAGTTATTTATTTGAGCATGTTTTTAGGCTCAAATCGCTTCTACAGCGCTTAAAACTTGATTTTGATGATTGTAAAATTGTTCTTTTTTTTTCAGTTTACAAGCAATTTATAAGTTTCTCATATCAACATGTTATTACGCTCATCTCGATGGTTTGAGCGCCGAAAACATGATTCCCGACTTGCTAAGTCCTGCAATTTCCATTTAGAAGGTCTCATTTAGGTCCGTGATTGCAGTTTCTCATTGCGCGAAACTCGTTTACTTTAGCACTGAAAACAGCATTTTAAGCTCTAAATTCTCGCTCTGATCGATTTAAGACGGGAATTTTTAGTTATTGATTTGGCATGTTTTTACGCTCAAATCGCTTCTACAGCGCTTAAAACGCGATTTTGATGATTGTAAGATCGTTTTTTTTTAGTTTACAAGCAACTTATAGGTTTCTCATTTCAACATATTATTTCCCTATGCTCGATGGTTTGAGCGCTAAAAACATAATTCCCGACTTGCTAAGTTCTGCAATTTCCATTTAGAAGGTCTCTTTTAGGTCCGTGATTTCAGTTTATCATTGCGCTAAACTCGTTTACTTTAGCACTGAAAACAGCATTTTAAGCTCTAAAACCTGGCTCTGATCGATTTAGGACGGGAATCTTTAGTTATTTATTTGAGCATGTTTTTAGGCTCAAATCGCTTCTACAGCGCTTAAAACTTGATTTTGATGATTGTAAAATTGTTTTTTTTTTCAGTTTACAAGCAATTTATAAGTTTCTCATATCAACATGTTATTACGCTCATCTCGATGGTTTGAGCGCCGAAAATATGATTCCCGACTTGCAAAGTTCTGCAATTTCCATTTAGAAGGTCTCTTTTAGGTCTGTGATGGCAGTTGATCATTGCACTCAACTCGTTCACTTTACCACTAAAAATATCATTTTAAACTCTAAAGCGTCGCCGTGATCGATTTAAGACGGGAATCTTTAGTTGGTGGTTTGAGCATGTTTTTAACTCAAATCGCTTCTAGAGCGCTTAAAACGCGATTTTGATGATTGTAAGATCGTTTTTCTTCTGTTTACAAGCAACTTATAAATTTCTCATTTCAACATGTTATTTCGCTCATCTCGATGGTTTGAACGCCGAAAACCTGATTCCAGACTTGCGAAGTTCTTCAATTTCCCTTCAGAAGGTCTCTCTTTGGCCTGTGATTAAAGTTTATCATTGCGCTCAACTCGTTTACTTTAACACTGGAAACATCATTTTAAGCTCTAAAACGTCGCTCTGATCGATTAAAGACGGCAATCTTTAGTTTTTTTTGAGCATGTTTTTAGGCTCAAATCGCTTCTACAGCGCTTAAAACGCCATTTTGATGTTCGTAAGATCGTTTTTTTTCTGTTTACAAGCAGCTTATAAATTTCTTATATCAACATGTTATTTCGCTCATCTCAACGGTTTGAGCGCCGAAAAAATTATTCCTTACTTGCTAAGTTCTGCAATTTCCATTTAGAAGGTCTCTTTTAGGTCTGTGATTGCAGTTTATCATTGCGCGCAACTCATTTATTGTAGCACTTAAAACAGCATTTTAAGCTCTAAAGGGCGCATCGATCGATTTAAGACGGGAATCTTTAGCTTGTATTTTGAGCATGTTTTTAGGCTCAAATAGCTTCTAGAGCGCTTAAAACGCGATTTTGATAATTGTAAGATGGTTTTTTTTCTGTTTACCAGCATTTTATAGGTTTCTCATATCAACATGTTATTTCACTCATCTTGATGGTTTGAGCGCATAAAACATGATTCCCCACCTGCTAAGTTCTGCAGTTTCCGATTAGGTCTCTTTTAGGTCTGTGATTGCAGTTTATCATTGCGCTCAACTCGTTTACTTTAGCACTGAAAACAATATTTTAAGCTCTAACAGGGTGCCGTGATCGATTTAAGACGGGAATCTTTAGTTGGTAGTTTGAGCATGTTTTTTCGCTCAAATCTCTTCTGGAGCGCTTAAAACGTGATTTTGCTGATTGTAAGATCGTTCTTTTTTCTGTTTACAAGCAACTTATAAATTTCTCATATCAACATGTTATTTCGACCATCAGAACGGTTTGAGCGCCGAAAACATGATTCTTCACTTGCTAAGTTCTGCAATTTCCAATTAGAAGGTCTCTTTTAGGTTTGTGATTGCAGTTAATCATTGCGCTCAACTCGTTCACTTTAGCACTGAAAACATCATTTTAAGCTCTAAAACGTCTCCGTAATCGATTTAAGACGGGAATCTTTCGTTGGTAAATTGAGCATGTTTTTACACTGAAATCGCTTCCGAGCGCTTAAAACGCGATTTTGATGATTGTAAGATCGTTTTTTTATTGTTTACAAGCAACTTATAGGTTTCTAATATAAACATGTTATTTCGCTCATCTCGATGGTTTGAGTGCCGAAAACATTATTCCCCAGTAGCTAAGTTTTGCAATTTTCGATTAGAAGGTCCCTTTTAGGTCTGTGATTGCAGTTTATCATTGCGCTCAACTCGTTCACTTTAGCACTGAAAACATCATTTTAAGCTCTAAAACGTCGCCGTAATCGATTTAAGACAGGAATCTTTTGTTGGTAAATTGAGCATGTTTTTACACTGAAATCGCTTCCGAGCGCTTAAAACGCGATTTTGATGATTGTAAGATCGTTTTTTTATTGTTTACAAGAAACTTATAGGTTTCTAATATAAACATGTTATTTCGCTCATCTCGATGGTTTGAGTGCCGAAAACATGATTCCCCAGTAGCTAAGTTTTGCAATTTTCGATTAGAAGGTCCCTTTTAGGTCTGTGATTGCAGTTTATCATTGCGCTCAACTCGTTTACTTTAGCACTGAAAACATTATTTTAAGCTCTAACAGGGCGCCTTGATCGATTTAAGACGGGAATCTTTTGTTGGTAGTTTGAGCATGTTTTTACGCTCAAATCGCTTCCAGAGCGCTTAAAACGTAATTTTGATGATTGTAAGATCGTTCTTTTTTCAATTTGCAAGCAACTTATAAATTTCTCATATCAACATGTTATTTTGATCATCTGAACGGTTTGAGCGCCGAAAACATGATTCCACGCTTGCTAAGTTCTGCAATTTCCAATTAGAAGGTCTCTTTTAGGTTTGTGATTGCAGTTTATCATTGCGCTCAACTCGTTTACTTTAGCACTGAAAACATCATTTTAAGCACTAAAACGTCGCCGTGATCGATTTAAGACGGGAATCTTTAGTTGGTGGTTTGATCATGTTTTTACGCTCAAATCGCTTCTAGAGCGCTTAAAACGCGATTTTGATGATTGTAAGATCGTTTTCTTTTCTGTTTACAAGAAACTTATAGGTTTCTCATTTCAACATGTTATTTCGCTCATCTCGATATTTTGAGCGCCGAAAACATGATTCCCGACTTGCTAAGTTCTGCAATTTCCATTTAGAAGGTCTCTTTTAGGTCCGTGATTTTAGTTTATTATTGCACTCAACTCGTTCACTTTAGCACTGAAAACATCATTTTAAGCTCTAAAACGTTGCCGTGATCGATATAAGACGGGAATCTTTAGTTGGTACTTTGAGCATGTTTTTACGCTCAAATCACTTCTAGAGCGCTTAAAACGCGATTTTGATGATTGTAAGATCGTTTTTTTTCTGTTCTCAAGCAATTTATAGGTTTCTCATTTCAACATGTTATTTTGCTCAGTTCGATGGTTTGAGCGCTAAAAACATGATTCCCGACTTCCTAAGTCCTGCAATTTCCATTTAGAAGGTCTCATTTAGGTCCGTGATTGCAGTTTCTCATTGCGCTAAACTCGTTTACTTTAGCACTGAAAACAGCATTTTAAGCTCTAAAACCTCGCTCTGATCGATTTAAGAAGGGAATCTTAAAATATTGATTTGGCATGTTTTTACGCTCAAATCGCTTCTACAGCGCTTAAAACGCGATTTTGATGATTGTAAGATCGTTTTTTTTTAGTTTACAAGCAACTTATAGGTTTCTCATTTCAACATATTATTTCCCTATGCTCGATGGTTTGAGCGCTAAAAACATAATTCCCGACTTGCTAAGTTCTACAATTTCCATTTAGAAGGTCTCTTTTAGGTCCGTGATTGCAGTTTATCATTGCGCTAAACTCGTTTACTTTAGCACTGAAAACATCATTTTAAGCTCTTAAACCTCGCTCTGATAGATTTAGGTCGGGAATCTTTAGTTAATTATTTGAGCATGTTTTTAGGCTCAAATCGCTTCTAGAGCGCTTAAAACTTGATTTTGATGATTGTAAAATTGTTTTTTTTTTCAGTTGACAAGCAATTTATAAGTTTCTCATATCAACATGTTATTACGCTCATCTCGATCGTTTGAGCGCCGAAAATATGATTCCCGACTTGCAAAGTTCTGCAATTTCCATTTAGAAGGTCTGTTTTAGGTCCGTGATTGCAGTTTATCATTGCACTCAACTCGTTCACTTTACCACTAAAAATAACATTTTAAGCTCTAAAGCGTCGCCGTGATCGATTTAAGACGGGAATCTTTAGTTGGTATTTTGAGCATGTTTTTATGCTCAAATCGCTTCTAGAGCTTTTAAAACGCGACTTTGATGATTGTATGATCGTTTTTTTTCTGTTTACAAGCTAGTTACAGGTTTTTCATTTCAACATGTTATTTCGCTCATCTCGATGGTTTGAACGCCGAAAACATGATTCCAGACTTGCGAAGTTCTTCAATTTCCATTCAGAAGGTCTCTCTTAGGCCTGTGATTAAAGTTTATCATTTCGCTCAACTCGTTTACTTTAGCACTGGAAACATCATTTTAAGCTTTAAAACGTCGCTCTGATCGATTAAAGACGGCAATCTTTAGTTTTTTCAGCATGTTTTTAGGCTCAAATCGCTTCTACAGCGCTTAAAACGCCATTTTGATGTTTGTAAGATCGTTTTTTTCTGTTTACAAGCATTTTATAAATTTCTCATATCAACATGTTATTTCGCTGATCTCAACGGTTTGAGCGCCGAAAACATTATTCCTTACTTGCTAAGTTCTGCAATTTCCATTTAGAAGGTCTCTTTTAGGTCTGTGATTGCAGTTTATCATTGCGCGCAACTCATTCACTTTAGCACTGAAAACAGCATTTTAAGCACTAAAGGGCGCTGCGATCCATTTAAGATTCCCATCTTTAGCTTGTATTTTGAGCATGTTTTTAGGCTCAAATCGCTTATAGAGCGCTTGAAACGCGATTTTGATAATTGTAAGATGGTTTTTTTCTGTTTACAAGCAATTTATAAGTTTCTCACATCAACATGTTATTTTTCTCATCTCGACGGTTTTAGCGCCGAAAACATGATTCCCTACTTGCTAGGTTCTGCAATTTCCATTTAGATGGAGTTCTTTAGGTCTATGATTGCAGTTTATCATTGCGCTAAACTCGTTCACTTTAGCACTGAAAACAGCATTTTAAGCTCTAAAACGTCGCCGTAATCGATTTAAGACGGGAATCTTTAGTTATTGATTTAGCATGTTTTTACGCTCAAATCGCTTCTACAGCGCTTAAAACGCGATTTTGATGATTGTAAGATCGTTTTTTTTTAGTTTACAAGCAACTTATAGGTTTCTCATTTCAACATATTATTTCCCTATGCTCGATGGTTTGAGCGCTAAAAACATAATTCCCGACTTGCTAAGTTCTGCAATTTCCATTTAGAAGGTCTCTTTTAGGTCCGTGATTTCAGTTTATCATTGCGCTAAACTCGTTTACTTTAGCGGCATTTTAAGCTCTAAAACCTTGCTCTGATCGATTTAGGACGGAAATCTTTAGTTATTTATTTGAGCATGTTTTTAGGCTCAAATCGCTTCTAGAGGGCTTAAAACGCGATTTTGATGATTGTAAAATTGTTTTTTTTTCTGTTTATAAGCAACTTATAGGTTTCTCATATCAACGTGTTATTTCACTCACCTCGATGGTTTGAGCGCCGAAAACATAATTCTCTACTTGCTAAGTTCTGCAATTTCCATTCAGAAGGTCTCTTTTAGGTCTGTGATTGCAGTTTATCATTGCGCTCAACTTTTTTATTTAGCACTGGAAACATCATTTTAAGCTCTAAAACGTCGCTCTGATCGATTAAAGACGGCAATCTTTAGTTATTGATTTGAGCATGTTTTAGGCTCAAATCGCTTCTAGAACGCCAAAAATGCGATTTTGATAATTGTAAGATCGTTTTTTTTTCTGTTTACAAGCAACTTATAGGTTTCTCATATCAATATGTTATTTCACTCATCTGGATATTTTAAGCGCCGAAAACATGATTCAATATTTAGTAAGTTCTGCAATTTTCATTTAGAAGGTTTATTTTAGGTCCGTGATTGCAGTTTATCATTGCACTCAACTCGTTTACTTTAGCACTGAAAACATCATTTTAAGCTCTTAAACCTCGCTCTGATCGATTTAGGACGGGAATCCTCAGTTATTTATTTGAGCATGTTTTTAGGCTCAAATCGCTTCTAGAGCGCTTAAAACGCGATTTTGATGATTGTAAAATTGTTTTTTTTTTTCAGTTTACAAGCAATTTATAAGTTTCTCATATCAACATGTTATTACGCTCATCTCGATGGTTTGAGCGCCGAAAATATGATTCCCGACTTGCAAAGTTCTGCAATTTCCATTTAGAAGGTCTCTTTTAGGTCCGTGATAACAGTTTATTATTGCATTCAACTCGTTCACTTTAGCACTGAAAACATCATTTTAAGCTCTAAAACGTCGCCGTGATTGATATAAGACGGGAATCTTTAGTTGGTAATTTGAGCATGTTTTTACGCTCAAATCACTTCTAGAGCGCTTAAAACGCCATTTTGATGATTGTAAGATCGTTTTTTTTTTGTTTATAAGCAACTTATAGGTTTCTCATTTAAACATGTTATTTCGCTCATCTCGATGGTGTTAGCGCCGAAAACAGGATTCGCGACTTGCTAAGTTCTTCAATTTTCATTTGGAAGGTCTCTTTTAGGTCCGTGATTGCAGTTTTTCATTGCACTGAACTCGTTCACTTTAGCACTGAAAACATCATTTTGAGCTGTAAAACGTCGCCGTAATCGATTTAAGACGGGAATCTTTAGTTATTGATTTGAGCATGTTTTTACACTCAAATCGCTTCTACAGCGCTTAAAACGCAATTTTGACGATTGTAAATTTTTTTTTTCAGTTTACAAGCAATTTTTAAGTTTCTCATATCAACATGTTATTACGCTCATCTCGATGGTTTGAGCGCCGAAAACATGATTCCGGACTTGCTAAGTTCTGCAATTTCCATTTAGAAGGTCTCTTTTAGGTTTGTGATTGCAGTTTATTATTGCACTCAACTCGTTCACTTTAGCACTGAAAACATCATTTTAGCTCTAAAACGTCGCCGTGATTGATATAAGACGGGAATCTTTAGTTGGTAATTTGAGCATGTTTTTACGCTCAAATCACTTCTAGAGCGCTTAAAACGCCATTTTGATGTTTGTAAGATCGTTTTTTTTCTGTTTACAAGCAACTTATAAATTTCTCATATCAACATGTTATTTCGCTCATCTCAACGGTTTGAGCGCCGAAAACATTATTCCTTACTTGCTAAGTTCAGCAATTTCCATTTAGAAGGTCTCTTTTAGGTCTGTGATTGCAGTTTATCATTGCGCGCAACTCATTTACTTTAGCACTGAAAACAGCATTTTAAGCACTAAAGGGCGCTGCGATCGATTTAAGATTCCCATCTTTAGCTTGTATTTTGAGCATGTTTTTAGGGTCAAATCGCTTCTAAAGCGCTTAAAACGCGATTTTGATAATTGTAAGATGGTTTTTTTCTGTTTACAAGCAATTTATAAGTTTCTCACATCAACATGTTATTTTTCTCATCTCGACGGTTTTAGCGCCGAAAACATGATTCCCTACTTGCTAGGTTCTGCAATTTCCATTTAGATGGAGTCCTTTAGGTCTGTGATTGCAGTTTATCATCGCGCTAAACTCGTTCACTTTAGCACTGAAAACAGCATTTTAAGCTCTAAAACGTCGCCGTAATCGATTTAAGACGGGAATCTTTAGTTATTGATTTAGCATGTTTTTACGCTCAAATCGCTTCTAGAGCGCTTAAAACGCGATTTTGATGATTGTAAGATCGTTTTTTTTTAGTTTACAAGCAACTTATAGGTTTCTCATTTCAACATATTATTTCCCTATGCTCGATGGTTTGAGCGCTAAAAACATAATTCCCGACTTGCTAAGTTCTGCAATTTCCATTTAGAAAGTCTCTTTTAGGTCCGTGATTTCAGTTTATCATTGCGCTAAACTCGTTTACTTTAGCACTGAAAACAGCATTTTAAGCTCTAAAACCTTGCTCTGATCGATTTAGGACGGGAATCTTTAGTTATTTATTTGAGCATGTTTTTAGGCTCAAATCGCTTCTAGAGCGCTTAAAACGCGATTTTGATGATTGTAAAATAGTTTTTTTTTTTCAGTTTACAAGCAATTTATAAGTTTCTCATATCAACATGTTATTACGCTCATCTCGATGGTTTGAGCGCCGAAAACATGATTCCCGACTTTCTAAGTTCTTCAATTTCCATTTAGAAGGTCTCTTTTAGGTCCGTGATTGCAGTTCATCATTGCACTCAACTCGTTCACTTTAGCACTGAAAACATCATTTTAAGCTCTAAAACGTCGCCGTGATCGATTTAAGACGGGAATCTTTAGTTGGTGGTTTGAGCATCTTTTACGCTCAAATCGCTTCTAGCTAGAGCGCTTAAGGTGGCTCCGTACAATTTTCATTCAAATCGAAAAATACATAGTTTAGGTCATATTTCGGACAAATAATTATTATTTGGATTAATTAAATAGGTCCATTTGAGTCGATGAACATGTCAAGAGTCTAATTGTGGTAAGTATGAATTTTTAAGTTACGTTGCCATGGCAACAATAGCGTTCCAATATGGCGGCTAAATCATCTTTAAACTGAAATAACTTGTAAAAAAGCACGGTGACCCCCATTTTTTATACTCTTAAAAGTTTTCTACTGATATACAAAATATTTTTACCGATTTAGAAAAAAATCTGTTGATTGAATTTTTTTTGAATTGGAAAAACATGAATTCTTAGAATAAAAAAATTTTCAATCAACAGAATTTTTTCTAAAACGCTACAAATATTTCTTATGTCAATAGAAAATTCTTAAGAAAGTAAAAAATAGGGGTCACCGTACTTTTTTACAAGTTATTTCAGTTTAAAGCTGATTTAGCCGCCATTTTGAAACGCTACTGTTGACATGGAAACGTAACTTACAAATTTATAACCATTCCAGTAAGACTCTTATATGTTCCTGAATTCAAATCAGCTTACTCAATTGCTACAAACAATAATTATTGTTCAAATTTGTTATTTAAACTATGTATTTTTTTATTTTATTAAAAAGTGTAGGGAGCCACCTTAAAACGCGATTTTGTTGATTGTAAGATCTTTTTTTTTCTGTTTACAAGCAATTTATAAGTTTCTCATATCAACATGTTATTACGCTCATCTCGATGGTTTGAGCGCCGAAAACATGATTCCCGACTTTCTAAGTTCTTCAATTTCCATTTTGAAGGTCTCTTTAGGTCCGTGATTGCAGTTTATCATTGCACTCAACTCGTTCACTTTAGCACTGAAAACATCATTTTAAGCTCTAAAACGTCGCCGTGATCGATTTAAGACGGGAATCTTTAGTTGGTGGTTTGAGCATCTTTTACGCTCAAATCGCTTCTAGCTAGAGCGCTTAAAACGCGATTTTGTTGATTGTAAGATCTTTTTTTTCTGTTTACAAGCAACTTATAAGTTTCTCATATCAACATGTTATTACGCTCATCTCGATGGTTTGAGCGCCGAAAACATGATTCCCGACTTGCTTAGTTCTGCAATTTCCATTTAGAAGGTCTCTTTTAGGTCCGTGATTCTAGTTTATCATTGCACTCAACTCGTTCACTTTAGCACTGAAATCATCATTTTAAGCTCTAAAACGTCGCCGTGATCGATTTAAGACGGGAATCTTTAGTTGGTGGTTTGAGCATCTTTTACGCTCAAATCGCTTCTAGGTAGAGCGCTTAAAACGCGATTTTGTTGATTGTAAGATCTTTTTTTTTCTGTTTACAAGCAACTTATAAGTTTCTCATATCAACATGTTATTACGCTCATGTCTATGGTTTGAGCGCCGAAAACATGATTCCCGACTTGCTTAGTTCTGCAATTTCCTTTTAGAAGGTCTCTAGCTTTTAGGTCCGTGATTGCAGTTTATCATTGCACTCAACTCGTTCAATTTAGCACTGAAAACAGCATTTTAAGCTTTAAAACGTCGCTGTAATCGATTTAAGACGGGAATCTTTAGTTATTGATTTAGCATGTTTTTACGCTCAAATCGCTTCTACAGCGCTTAAAACGCGATTTTGACGATTGTAAATTTTTTTTTTCAGTTTACAAGCAGTTTATAAGTTTCTCATATCAACATGTTATTACGCTCATCTCGATGGTTTGAGCGCCGAAAACATCATTCCCGACTTGCTAAGTTCTGCAATTTCCATTTAGAAGGTCTCTTTTAGGTCCGTGATTGCAGTTTATTATTGCACTCAACTCGTTCACTTTAGCACTGAAAACATCATTTTAAGCTCTAAAACGTCGCCGTGATTGATATAAGACGGGAATCTTTAGTTGGTAATTTGAGCATGTTTTTACGCTCAAATCACTTCTAGAGCGCTTAAAACGCCATTTTGATGATTGTAAGATCGTTTTTTTTTCTGTTTATAAGCAACTTATAGGTTTCTCATTTAAACATGTTATTTCGCTCATCTCGATGGTGTTAGCGCCGAAAACAGGATTCGCGACTTGCTAAGTTCTGCAATTTCCATTTGGAAGGTCTCTTTTAGGTCCGTGATTGCAGTTTTTCATTGCACTGAACTCGTTCACTTTAGCACTGAAAACATCATTTTGAGCTCTAAAACGTCGCCGTAATCGATTTAACACGGGAATCTTTAGTTATTGATTTGAGCATGTTTTTACGCTCAAATCGCTTCTACAGCGCTTAAAACGCGATTTTGATGATTGTAAGATCGTTTTTTTTTAGTTTACAAGCAACTTATAGGTTTCTCATTTCAACATATTATTTCCCTATGCTCGATGGTTTGAGCGCTAAAAACATAATTCCCGACTTGCTAAGTTCTGCAATTTCCATTTAGAAGGTCTCTTTTAGGTCCGTGATTTCAGTTTATCATATCATTGCGCTAAACTCGTTTACTTTAGCACTGAAAACAGCATTTTAAGCTCTAAAACCTGGCTCTGATCGATTTAGGACGGGAATCTTTAGTTATTTATTTGAGCATGTTTTTAGGCTCAAATCGCTTCTACAGCGCTTTAAACGCGATTTTGATGATTGTAAAATTGTTTTTTTTTTCAGTTTACAAGCAATTTATAAGTTTCTCATATCAACATGTTATTACGCTCATCTCGATGGTTTGAGCGCCGAAAATATGATTCCCGACTTGCAAAGTTCTGCAATTTCCATTTAGAAGGTCTCTTTTAGGTCTGTGATTGCAGTTTATCATTGCACTCAACTCGTTCACTTTACCACTTAAAATATCACTTTAAGCTCTAAAGCGTCGCCGTGATCGATTTAAGACGGGAATCTTTAGTTGGTGGTTTGAGCATGTTTTTAACTCAAATCGCTTCTAGAGCGCTTAAAACGCGATTTTGATGATTGTAAGATCGTTTTTCTTCTGTTTACAA
Source organism: Muricea muricata (assembly GCA_963855995.1). Taxonomy (NCBI): domain Eukaryota; kingdom Metazoa; phylum Cnidaria; class Anthozoa; order Malacalcyonacea; family Plexauridae; genus Muricea; species Muricea muricata. Next base: position 11,753,918 of record OY979719.1, read on the forward strand.
GCAACTTATAGGTTTCTCATTTCAACATGTTATTTCGCTCATCTCGATGGTTTGAACGCCGAAAACCTGATTCCAGCCTTGCGAAGTTCTTCAATTTCCATTCAGAAGGTCTCTCTTAGGCCTGTGATTAAAGTTTATCATTGCGCTCAACTCGTTTACTTTAACACTGGAAACATCATTTTAAGCTCTAAAACGTCGCTCTGATCGATTAAAGACGGCAATCTTTAATTTTTTTTGAGCATGTTTTTAGGCTCAAATCGCTTCTACAGCGCTTAAAACGCCATTTTGATGTTTGTAAGATCGTTTTTTTTCTGTTTACAAGCAACTTATAAATTTCTCATATCAACATGTTATTTCTCTCATCTCAACGGTTTGAGCGCCGAAAAAATTATTTTTTACTTGCTAAGTTCTGCAATTTCCATTTAGAAGGTCTCTTTTAGGTCTGTGATTGCAGTTTATCATTGCGCGCAACTCATTTATTGTAGCACTTAAAACAGCATTTTAAGCTCTAAAGGGCGCATCGATCGATTTATGACGGGAATCTTTAGCTTGTATTTTGAGCATGTTTTTAGGCTCATATCGCTTCTAGAGCGCTTAAAACGCGATTTTGATAATTGTAAGATGGTTTTTATTCTGTTTACAAGCATTTTATAGGTTTCTCATATCAACATGTTATTTCACTCATCTTGATGGTTTGAGCGCATAAAACATGATTCCCCACCTGCTAAGTTCTGCAGTTTCCGATTAGGTCTTTTTTAGGTCTGTGATTGCAGTTTATCATTGCGCTCAACTCGTTTACTTTAGCACTTAAAACAATATTTTAAGCTCTAACAGGGCGCCGTGATCGATTTAAGACGGGAATCTTTAGTTGGTAGTTTGAGCATTTTTTTTCGCTCAAATCTCTTCTCGAGCGCTTAAAACGTGATTTTGCTGATTGTAAGATCGTTCTTTTTTCTGTTTACAAGCAACTTATAAATTTCTCATATCAACATGTTATTTCGACCATCTGAACGGTTTGAGCGCCGAAAACATGATTCTTCACTTGCTAAGTTCTGCAATTTCCAATTAGAAGGTCTCTTTTAGGTCTGTGATTGCAGTTTATCATTGCGCTCAACTCGTTCACTTTAGCACTGAAAACATCATTTTAAGCTCTAAAACGTCGCCGTAATCGATTTAAGACGGGAATCTTTTGTTGGTAAATTGAGCATGTTTTTACACTGAAATCGCTTCCGAGCGCTTAAAACGCGATTTTGATGATTGTAAGATCGTTTTTTTATTGTTTACAAGCAACTTATAGGTTTCTAATATAAACATGTTATTTCGCTCATCTCGATGGTTTGAGCACCGAAAACATGATTCCCCAGTAGCTAAGTTTTGCAATTTTCGATTAGAAGGTCCCTTTTAGGTCTGTGATTGCAGTTTATCATTGCGCTCAACTCGTTTACTTTAGCACTGAAAACAATATTTAAAGCTCTAACAGGGCGCCGTGATCGATTTAAGACGGGAATCTTTAGTTGGTAGTTTGAGCATGTTTTTTCGCTCAAATCTCTTCTCGAGCGCTTAAAACGTGATTTTGCTGATTGTAAGATCGTTCTTTTTTCTGTTTACAAGCAACTTATAAATTTCTCATATCAACATGTTATTTCGACCATCTGAACGGTTTGAGCACCGAAAACATGATTCCCCAGTAGCTAAGTTTTGCAATTTTCGATTAGAAGGTCCCTTTTAGGTTTGTGATTGCAGTTTATCATTGCGCTCAACTCGTTTACTTTAGCACTGAAAACATTATTTTAAGCTCTAGCAGAGCGCCTTGATCGATTTAAGACGGGAATCTTTTGTTGGTAGTTTGAGCATGTTTTTACGTTCAAATCGCTTCCAGAGCGCTTAAAACGTAATTTTGATGATTGTAAGATCGTTCTTTTTTCAATTTGCAAGCAACTTATAAATTTCTCATATCAACATGTTATTTTGATCATCTGAACGGTTTGAGCGCCGAAAACATGATTCCACGCTTGCTAAGTTCTGCAATTTCCAATTAGAAGGTCTCTTTTAGGTTTGTGATTGCAGTTTATCATTGCGTTCAACTCGTTCACTTTAGCACTGAAAACATCATTTTAAGCTCTAAAACGTCGCCGTAATCGATTTAAGACAGGAATCTTTTGTTGGTAAATTGAGCATGTTTTTACACTGAAATCGCTTCCGAGCGCTTAAAACGCGATTTTGATGATTGTAAGATCGTTTTTTTATTGTTTACAGGCAACTTATAGGTTTCTAATATAAACATGTTATTTCGCTCATCTCGATGGTTTGAGCACCGAAAACATGATTCCCCAGTAGCTAAGTTTTGCAATTTTCGATTAGAAGGTCCCTTTTAGGTCTGTGATTGCAGTTTATCATTGCGCTCAACTCGTTTACTTTAGCACTGAAAACAATATTTAAAGCTCTAACAGGGCGCCGTGATCGATTTAAGACGGGAATCTTTAGTTGGTAGTTTGAGCATGTTTTTTCGCTCAAATCTCTTCTCGAGCGCTTAAAACGTGATTTTGCTGATTGTAAGATCGTTCTTTTTTCTGTTTACAAGCAACTTATAAATTTCTCATATCAACATGTTATTTCGACCATCTGAACGGTTTGAGCACCGAAAACATGATTCCCCAGTAGCTAAGTTTTGCAATTTTCGATTAGAAGGTCCCTTTTAGGTTTGTGATTGCAGTTTATCATTGCGCTCAACTCGTTTACTTTAGCACTGAAAACATTATTTTAAGCTCTAGCAGAGCGCCTTGATCGATTTAAGACGGGAATCTTTTGTTGGTAGTTTGAGCATGTTTTTACGTTCAAATCGCTTCCAGAGCGCTTAAAACGTAATTTTGATGATTGTAAGATCGTTCTTTTTCAATTTGCAAGTAACTTATAAATTTCTCATATCAACATGTTATTTTGATCATCTGAACGGTTTGAGCGCCGAAAACATGATTCCACGCTTGCTAAGTTCTGCAATTTCCAATTAGAAGGTCTCTTTTAGGTTTGTGATTGCAGTTTATCATTGCGTTCAACTCGTTCACTTTAGCACTGAAAACATCATTTTAAGCTCTAAAACGTCGCCGTAATCGATTTAAGACAGGAATCTTTAGTTGGTGGTTTGATCATGTTTTTACACTGAAATCGCTTCCGAGCGCTTAAAACGCGATTTTGATGATTGTAAGATCGTTTTTTTTTCTGTTTACAAGAAACTTATAGGTTTCTCATTTCAACATGTTATTTCGCTCATCTCGATGGTTTGAGCGCCGAAAACATGATTCCCGACTTGCTAAGTTCTGCAATTTCCATTTAGAAGGTCTCTTTTAGGTCCGTGATTTTAGTTTATTATTGCACTCAACTCGTTCACTTTAGCACTGAAAACATCATTTTAAGCTCTAAAACGTTGCCGTGATCGATATAAGACGGGAATCTTTAGTTCGTACTTTGAGCATGTTTTTACGCTCAAATCACTTCTAGAGCGCTTAAAACGCGATTTTGATGATTGTAAGATCGTTTTTTTTTCTGTTCTCAAGCAATTTATAGGTTTCTCATTTCAACATGTTATTTTGCTCAGTTCGATGGTTTGAGCGCTAAAAACATGATTCCCGACTTGCTAAGTCCTGCAATTTCCATTTAGAAGGTCTCATTTAGGTCCGTGATTGCAGTTTCTCATTGCGCTAAACTCGTTTACTTTAGCACTGAAAACAGCATTTTAAGCTCTAAAACCTCGCTCTGATCGATTTAGGACGGGAATCTTTAGTTATTTATTTGAGCATGTTTTTAGGCTCAAATCGCTTCTAGAGCGCTTAAAACGCGATTTTGATGATTGTAAAATTGTTTTTTTTTTTCAGTTTACAAGCAATTTTTAAGTTTCTCATATCAACATGTCATTACGCTCATCTCGATGGTTTGAGCGCCGAAAATATGATTCCCGACTTGCAAAGTTCTGCAATTTCCATTTAGAAGGTCTGTTTTAGGTCCGTGATTGCAGTTTATCATTGCACTCAACTCGTTCACTTTACCACTAAAAATAACATTTTAAGCTCTAAAGCGTCGCCGTGATCGATTTAAGTCGGGGATCTTTAGTCGGTGGTTTGAGCATGTTTTTAATTCAAATCGCTTCTAGAGCTCTTAAAACGCGATTTTGGTGATTGTAAGATTGTTTGTCTTCTGTTTACAAGCAACTTATAAGTTTCTCATATCAACATGTTACTACGCTCATCTCGATGGTTTGAGCGTGACTCCCGACTTGCTTAGTTCTGCAATATCCATTTAGAAGGTCTCTTTTAGGTCTGTGATTGCAGTTTATCATTGCGCGCAACTCATTTACTTCAGCACTGAAAACAGCATTTTAAGCACTAAAGGGCGCTGCGATCGATTTAAGATTCCCATCTTTAGCTTGTATTTTGAACATGTTTTTAGGCTCAAATCGCTTCTAGAGCGCTTAAAACGCGATTTTGATAATTGTAAGATGGTTTTTTTCTGTTTAGAAGCAATTTATAAGTTTCTCACATCAACATGTTATTTTTCTCATCTCGACGGTTTTAGCGCCGAAAACATGATTCCCTACTTGCTAGGTTCTGCAATTTCCATTTAGATGGAGTCCTTTAGGTCTGTGATATCAGTTTATCATTGCGCTAAAGTCGTTCACTTTAGCACTGAAAACAGCATTTTAAGCTCTAAAACGTCGCCGTAATCGATTTAAGACGGGAATCTTTAGTTATTGATTTAGCATCCCTTATGAAAAAAACACATGGAAATCACATGTGGTTCACATGTGTTTCACATGTGGTCACATGTGATCCACATGTGACCACATGTGAGTCACATGTAATACACATGTAGATTTTTTTTTTTATTTTAAACCACATCTGTTTCACATGTGGTTCCCATGAGGCTCACATGTGACCACATGTAATTAACATGTGGTCACATGTGATTCACTTGTAGATTTTTGATGTTTATTTCAAACCACATGTGTTTCGCATGTAGATTTATGTTGTTTATTCAAAGCCACATGTATTTCTCATGTGGTTGACATGTCCCCAGATGTTACTCATATTTGACCACAAGTGATTAACATGTTGTTCAAATGTGATAAACACGTAAGGATATGATTATGTCCATAGTTATACAAGTCATATGATGCACATACATAGACGTATATTGAATGATTTGATCTGTAGTCAGCGGACCATAATATTCACTTGTCTTTTATGATGTCTTCTATTTGCTTTTTAGTAGAATCGTACTAGCATACTAATGCAATGTTGTACTTTAATTGGCTACTCTAATCGCTATCTATTGCTCGATAGATAGCGAGTAGCAAAACAACAGTTTTTCTGGTTTATTTTTCCATTTAAAGAAAAATTGTAATTATTTTTTTAGAAAAATGTTTAAAAATTAATTATTTATCTCAGATTCTACTAAAATAATTAGATTACTCGCTCTTAATTTTTATGCGTTGGTAATTGATCCAGGCTACGCCCTCATCAACTATCACTGCATAGAAATCTCGAGCTTTTATTCTGATTGTTAAATAGCAATATTGTTTGTATAAGAATTTATATTTCTTAGAATAAGTACATATAAATTACTGATTTATACCAGATGTAATTTTATTTATTCTACTGTGGAGTTTTTACACTATTTTTCAACATTTGTACAGTCACTTATAAAGATCAGTGGCAGTACTCCGCGCGTAAGGCTTACCGGGAAGCGTCATCGCCACTGAGCTCTACTAATATATCTGGAGACCGGGCTCTCGACTTCAAAGTGTCCCCAAAAACATGGCGGATTTGACGTCACTGGGGTACAGCTGGGGTACGCCGTTAATGCGGTTTACCACTGACCAGGGCTCATTCACTTGCGGGCGACACAAAATTCCCCCCCTGGTTTAGCGATTGAAAATGTTGTTTTATTTCTACAATCTACATCGTGTATTAAAAAAATCGTATCGTCGTTTGAAATTATTGTGGATTTATGGTCAAGAACTTTAAACCGCCTTCGAATATGATAGCCTCTGCAGTCAACAGCGGGAAACAGGACGAAAGATATGAAAGGACTAAGGTAAAGTTTTATATTTTACATGGCCAGTAAACTTGAACAACATAAAACCTGACCCAGTGACCCATGAATACTTTACTATTTAGTACTCAAATGCGATGATACCATCATATCATTACAACAAAATTTATACATATGTCCATGCCTTATTTAAAACAGCATTTCAGTTGTCTTGGGCTGAAAGAACCTTTGTTTGGTTTTGCTCAACAATTGTAAATTGTAAACACAAACTTGCATCAAGTTTAACGCACAAAAAAATGTACATCTTAATTCAATAAAACTGTTTCACAAATTCGTTTTTACCACTTTTTTCTTAAATTTCTGTTTAGTTTAATATGAGTGGTAATAAATTTTGTACATGTTATAGTGAATGCTTTTCACTTTTCAGGGGAATTGTACTGAACATTGCTAATGCACATTGCACCAGATAAATGTTAGCCCACATGGCAGTCAATATGACAAGGACAAGGCCAGGAAGGTAAGAATTTTTTTTATATTTTCATCAACATAAATCAAAGTACTCTCTCAATCTACACGTATAAATTTAAATTAGTGTGTTCTCAATGGATTGGGATCCCAAGGAACATTTGCCTGAGTTACAAATTGCATACCTAGACCATTTCAGCAAGATAGTGTCCTTACCTGAACAATATATATTTGGGCTATCCAGAGCAGTGTCATGCTATTAACACTTAAAGGGTCATAACAATTGTTGTCATATGTATGTATACGTATAATACTTGGTATACAATAAAAAACAACTATATTAATGAACAATGATTTTATTAAGAGGAGATTTTTTAGAAAGTCGCGTATTTTTTGCGAAAACCGCTCAAAACTTAGCGACCAAGCCTTCGCGAAAAAATGTTCTGCCGCAATTTTCTGTTTTGAAAGTTTTCCAAAAATATTTGCGAAGAAAAACAGAATTTTACTGGATTTTTGATTATGTCATGAGGCAAAACATTGCTAAATATAAAGAAGGATAACGTGGTAAGTGTAATATCGTATTTAATGGACGTTATTTGAATTATTATTATGTTAATATGCACACGTATCTGACTCAGGAGTGAGCATATTTTAGCTGCAAAATTATCGGCTATTTTAAATTAATAATAAAACTGATTGAAAGCCACTGCTTTCGTCCTCTGGATGATGATCAGCTTGTTTACAACTCGTTAATAACATAAGTACATGGAAAACGTTAAAGGATTTTGCATTTTTAAGAAAAATTTGAGCATTTGTAATTTTAAATCCCTTTACTTCAATTTACTGATTTTACAGGCATTCAGTATACAACTTCATGCCATAGGCTATATAATCTGAAACGCCCTTTTTAGGAATGAAAATAAAATTTTCAGTCATATGTTTACTGTAAAGTTTTGAATTACACCAGCATCGTGGATGCAACAATCTGGTAGGAAGGTTGCTGAACCAGGACTGGTCATAAAGCAGGGCCTGACAGTCATCTGAGGCAGCATGCGTTATTAGCAAAGACACCAGACAAGCTCAAGGAGCCAAGCATGTTGACATCAAAACAAAATTGCCTATATGGTCATAAGGGCCAAATATTTTATTTTTTTCTTTGATAATTGCCTGGGGATTAACTAAGACCCCCCCCCCCCAGTAACCTGAAGTAAATCAATTCCTCTACTAGTTAACCATGAAAGTATTTTTTATAGGTCTCTGTGAGTGTGACATTACTATTACAATCTTGAAGATATGATTACAGTATCTGAAAACATCAACCTCATTCTGTCAGTGCTGGGTGACAAAAACCTGCACATTGTGGAACATTCTGTCTACTGTATAAAGTTATAAACATTTTCATTATATTCACACAAGAATAGATTGTAGCATAAATAATAATCTGTGATTTAATAAATATTCATTTTCATCTTTCATTTTTTGTTTTCTTTAATAGCCTGCAAGAAAAGATCTTCTTAGAAATTCTGATATTTTTGCACATTTATTATGATACACTGTATATGCATGATTTAAATTATGCCTGGCTGGGCAGAATCCCAATAATTAGGGTCCACCCACCCATGTGTTTATTTTCATGTGTTTAAAATGTGTTTTTATCATTTAAAATACAAAGACCAAATTAATTTGAAAGGAACATGAGTCATGATTGTTGGTGTGGACAGTACCTGTTAATGGTAGCACTCAGACATAATTTGGTTGGTTTTAAAGATCATAAAAAATGGCCTAATCAATGAATAATGGTTTGAGTTGAAAATACCTTTTCTAGTTCATGCTTAGTTCCAATTCTCTTCCAAGACTGCTGGACTTTATGGCACTTGTAAAATGTCACTGTGAAAGTAATAATACAAATTGAATACAATGTAACACAAATGGTAAATATTACATCATAACAGTAACATGGCTTGCATTTAATGTCAATTTTCTTTTTGACGTCACTTTCGAATGACTTCAAATTTGAATTGGATGTAGTTTGTAAGGTCATTTTGATTTTAAAATGCATTTTAGCATTGAGAAAGACATCCAGGCACAAAAAATAGATAATTTATAAAGGAGGGTTATTTGCAAATATTACATCATAACAGTAACATGGCTTGCATTTAATGTCAATTTTCTTTTCGGCGTCCACTTCCAAATGACCTCAAATTTGAACTGGATGTGGTTTTTAAAGTCATTTTGATTTTAAAATGCATTTTAGGATTGAGAAAGACATCCAGGCACAAAAAATTGAAATAATGGAAGGTTATTTGCAAATATTGCACCATAACAGTAACATGGCTTGCATTCAATGTCAATTTTCTTTTCGGCATCCACTTCCAAATGACCTCAAATTTGAACTGGATGTGGTTTTTAAAGTCATTTTGATTTTGAAAAGCATTTTAGGATTGAGAAAGACATCCAGGCACAAAAAATTGAAATAATGGAAGGTTATTTGCAAATATTACATCATAACAGTAACATGGCTTTCATTCAATGTCAATTTTCTTTTCGGCGTCCACTTCCGAATGACTTCAAATTTGAACTGGATGTAGTTTGTAAAGTCATTTTGATTTTGAAATGCATTTTAGGATTGAGAAAAACATCCAGGCACACAAAAATTGAAATGATGGAAGGTTATTTGCAAATATTGCATTATATTATGAGTTGAACAATGCTTGGATTCAAAGTAAATTTTCTTTTCGGCGTCCACTTCCGAATGACTTCAGATTTAAGCTGGATGTAGTTTGTGAAGTCATTTTAATTTTTAAAGACATTTTAAGATTGAGAAATAAGAGCAAACACATAAAAAAGGGAATAATGAGGATTGAGGGCATATACCTCAATCTCAATTAACAAGTGTCAAGTGGACCAACTGCCAAGTGTGCAGGACAATAGATATTTATTTCCAATACACATTTGCATAATAGGACTTTTTCCTCATAATATTACAAATATAAGCTTAGATGATTGTTGAAAAAACTAGGGTAGTAGGGCAATAAGATAAAACAATAGCTTGCCCCTGGCTCTCAATGTATAGATTGTCAGCAGTTGACACAGCGGTAGAAATAAAATTTTAAATTAAAGAACAAAATACAAGTAAAAATTAACAGTATATCTTACCTCGATCATCTCCAAAGCCCCGAGGTACGTCCATTGTAGGTATTAAAATCTTCGCGCGTGTTGTGAACTGAATGACTGAACTTAAATCGCGTCGTCGAATATCGAGCCAATTTCACGCAATTTTTTATTTCCCTTTCTCTGTCGATAATAAATCAGTATCCTAATATAACACATTTATCAATTAATTCAATTTTTTTCCATATAAATTAGCATATACGTCTTTATTTTTAAATATTCATAGTAGAACAAAACGAACACCGCTCTTTGACAGCCGCCATGTTGGAAAAATTCATTGATAACGACGTCATGGGTTTTGAGCGCGTATTACGCGACCTAGAAAAAATTCTCCTCTTAATCAAAACAATACCAGTATTAACATATATAATTATTATATACATATATAAATTTATAAGATTTGAATTATGCAGCACCAACATTTCATTCCTGTTTAGTGAAAAAAAACATGATAATTGACACTGGGCAGTTTTAGGGGAGGGGAGAAGGGGGTGGATGGGGGTTGGTAGGGGTGTGTACTAATACCCCTCCCCTTAGGAACATCTGCACCTCTCCTATCAGCTGAGAATTGATCTGCCTCTAATAATTGAATATATACTTCACTTTTATAGATTCAGGCCTCTAGATGCCCAAAAATTCAGGACAGCCAGAAACTGTCAAACTGTAATTATCCAATTAAAATGCAGAGTAAAGTGAAAATTCAGTTGCTGTTAATAGATGAAGACTTAATTAAAAATTGACTTAATAGAAATAGACATTGTTAATAGAAAATAGACTTGCTATTAATATGAAATTAATAAATACTGGTAATAGCCTAAAAAATTTACAATTCAATGTTCAATTTTACAATGTTCAGGTTTGCTTTCTCGTCCCCTGTGAGAACATTCACCAGAAAATATCCACATGGTACTTTCCAGTTGGAATTTAAGGAGACTACCATAAACATTAGTGCGTCTGAAGCTTCTGGCAACGAGTCATCGTCGTCATCAATGCCATAGTCAACAAACTCCGCAATACTTCCCTGCCTTACCATCCCACTAGACATGCTTGTGTATAGACATATCATCCTGGATATGCACCTGGATTTTTCTTCTTCTGTGTGACTAACCTTTTCATAAGTTCCTTAGTAAGAGGGTGGTAAAGGGTTTTTTCGTGAGCCATGAATTGCCAATATTTGTTGTTGTGAAATGAGATTTGACAAATTTTTGTGTCATGAAATGTGATTTACATGCCTATATCTGAGCCGTGATTGGCAGCTGGACGAGTAGGGATAAGTGCTAAAGAACAAAGTACAATGCATTGGTTACAACAATTTTACTAAATGCATTTATTTTCTTCATTCTTTTCTACATATATTGGCTGCTTTTACAAAAATTAATCCGAATTTGAGCTTTCAATGGTGCTTTTTACTTTCTACAGCATGAAAATAGGCTGACAGGTTAAGAAATGGGTTAAATTTACACAGTTAAATACGAGTTCATTAAATTTCGTGAAATTACTAATTTTTTACCTGTGAAATGTGAAATGGCTGTTTTTCCTCTCATGAAACGTGATCCGACCCCCCTCCCCCCCCTTTAGCACCCTCTAGTAACTCCATAAAAAGTTTTTTCCAGAATATTAGCACAATCACTACTGACAAGGTTTTTTTTTAACTCACACTGTCATCAAGGAGCTTACCTTTTTATTTAACCTACATGTTTTTTTTTCCTGAGATATATTCAATTTCTTCTTCAAACTTTCAACCTGGTCCATAAGATCACAAACTTTTCTTCTTAATCTACAAGGAGCTCTTATAAAGTAAGAATGGTCTTAGTCATTTGCCTCATTACCACTCACTTTACTTTGACACTCATCAGGTTGTTTGCTTTTTTTTCCTGGCTGGCTACTTACAATATTGAAAACCTTCATTCCTAAGTTGTCATTGCCATCATGCAGTAACAACTTCAACACAACCTGGTTCTGTGGATGCAGCTTCAAATTCCTCAATCACAAGAACTGTTTCCTTCAAACCACTAGGCACCTTTTGTTTTTCTACCTAAACAATAGATATTTATTTGTTTCAGCTGGACAGTGACAATAATTGTTTATTATAATTACTGTAGATTATTTTAAAATTGACCAACCTACTCAGTATTCAACAGTGCTAAATTAATCTTTCAGGCAATTTTAAAACATTGGTACATAAAACAGTTTTACCAACTATAAACACAAATCCGAAACATACAAAAAGAATAAAATCTTGCAAAATTTCTGTGGACTAACCTAGATATACATAACTTTCAAAGGCTCTTAATTCAACAAGAACTTAAAAAATCAAGATTGCTGTTTAATTGTCTAACATGAAATAGTTATTAATGAATTTTCTGATAATGCATGTTTTGTTTCTGTACTAATTACTGTAACCTGAAATATCACATTCTTGACAGCATAACAAATTTTTAGGTATATTTAATAAAATCGGAAATGCACAAATAAAAGGCAAAATGGAATTGTCCCTTTCAATTAGTCGTCAGAATTGTTTTAAGTTGTTCCTTTATCTGCTGTATTAACCCTAGGTAGTTAGTTTCAGTACAGACACTTTTGAAAACATGATTGAAAAACTACAAATTTTGGGTTATATTTGACCCCAATCGATAATGGGCCATGAACAGGATTTGGGGTTGCAAACTGATATTTTTAATATGTCTAACAAAGTGACCTTCCTGACAAACAACCTTCACGTGTAACCTTGATGTCCTGTTTGTAAATATTGTTTTTATATAGTGAAATAACCGATGGAAATATCATGTGTGTATTATCTAATCTAGTGGGTCATATGTGACCTATGGAATTCTCAATGTTTATATGCCATTCATTGGCATTTTATTGGATATAGTAAATGTAATAGGACACGAGAACAAGGTACAGCACCAACCTCAGCAAGCCACTTAAAGATTGTGTGTACAGCATATGGCTTCAATACTGCTTTTCCACCAGGGCCATCTTATTCAAACATGTCAGTGCTCTGAACACATACGGCTATCTTTCACCGGAACAAATTTGGCTGGTCCACCTTTGTTTCCATTTTTTACTCACACAGTGTACAACTCTGGATTTTTCACAGAATCTGGAAAGTACAAATGGATATTGCATGCGTAGAAACTTTGATGTCAAGTCGTCAACTGTCAAGCGATTAAAAAAAGTCGTGAATGCGTGATTACTTTTTACATTATACAAATAGCTGTCAAAACTATTCAGCATTTATACTTACCGATGAAGAGATAAATATTTTCCTTTTCCAGTCTTCCAACAGCAAAAGACGGAGCAAGAATTGGGCATTTTGTTTTTTCTCAAATCATGCAAAATATTGTATAAAAAACGCCAGGGGGGTGAAAATATTTTATTTTTAACCCCTTTTTCCACATTCATAGCTGGTCAGTGGTCTATACCATAAATTTGTGACGTAAAAATGACGTATTTTTGGCCAAAAGCCGCCATGTTTTTGGGGACACTTTTTTGACTGGCGAGGTATTAGAGCCCGATCTCCAGATATATTAGTAGAGCTCAGTGGTCATCGCATGTGGAAGCCATATTTGATATTTTCTCATTCTTTCAAACATGATGTCTAGTTATAATTTAAACCATGTGATTTCAACGAGGAAAACAAATGGAATGACTCCTTTTACACCAGGAAAGACAGCGTAATACTCAGGTGAGCATGTTGTTATACTTTTTAAATAGATAAAGGCATAAAGCTATTTTGAAGGGGTGATACTTTGTGCTCTGTGTTTCATCCTTATTCCTTACAAATACAAAATAGCAGTCGGCACGTCGCTGCACGTGTAACGTGTTTCACTTTATAACAAACAAAACGTTGGTATTCATACATTTTCTTCATACAAATGCTTATTTTGAATTATTGCGGACGGTATTTAAAAAACTGTATTCCCTAGATAGCCAAATCACTGAAATCAGGCAAATGAAATTTGAATTTCGCGCTGCGATACTGCAATTAAAACGATAATATTCACACATTACCTTCCCACAAAGGCTTACTTTGAAACATTCTGTAGATAGTCAGATGTGACAAATTATATGCAGTAAGATGCTGAATGACAATCAGACATTCTGTATCAGTTCTATTTTAAAATCAAGCTTGCTTCTTGACTTACTTAAGTTACTAATATTTATTTAGATATATGAATGGTAGTTTTTTTTGTAACATGAGTAACACTGTGCATTGATGAAACATTTTGTTAGCTATTGGACTGTAGGAACTAGTTGAGTGCCAGTAAACTTTGCCAGACAGTCTTAGCTTTTAATATCCTACAAAACCTCCTGTGGATCAGCTTTTAAATAACCCTTCAGAAGAAAAGACCACAGTGCCAAAACAAAATACCCCAGAGGTTTATTCATCTTACCTCTCAGACAAGATCAAATGAAACTGACAATCATAACCCCCTAGAAAATGCTTCTGAGCAACTACTCAGAATATTTTCACTTTATTATACCTTGATTATATCGTGTGTTAGCAGATTATTCATAGTTAAGTCATTTAGACACTAGGCTCTCCTTGTGATGAGTGCAATTGCCAGAGATAATTAGGACACATTAAAGTCTTCTGAAACCAGAGTAAAGAAAATCACTATTTACCAGATAAGATTCAAATTTACATACTATTAGTATAGTTTAATTAATCAATTACTGTCTTAATGACCACCGACCACATTTTGTACCTGTGACCAGCCTACTTAAATTTGGGTCACATCTCCAGGAAAGATATGAAGGAGTCTATGAAGCAGCTTGCTTAAAAATAAATTGTCAAAGTTCCGTTGCACTTGTGGTGCAAATTATTACTATTCTTCCCATGAATCGTGGAATGACCCATTGCCAAGAGCTGTTTTGAGTATCGATTCAGATAAAATTATTTAAGATTGATGTCTGAGACACAACTAAAAGCAATATGGAGTTAAAGAATTAGGATTTAAGTTTAACAGCTGCCTTATTGCTTTATATTCTGAAAATTTGATGCAAATCAAAGTGATGCCAGATTATATATTATGCAAAAACCCATTATTCTAGACCTGCCTACAAAAGTATTCAATTTTTGTTTTGCCTAAAATATAAGTAAATTTATTGAAATAAAGTATATAAGTAAAATATCTAGCATTGAAAATTAAATTAATAAAATATACTCTATACTCTTGAGATATTTTGTTTCTGACAATTGTGAATTTATTATATATAACTTTGGATATGGCATAAATTAACAATGATGTCTTGTCATTCTAGATTTTGTTACTGAAAGACTTGCAGATATTGATAGAACGTAGCTGAAAGAGTCATGCCAAGAGGGAATTGAGAACAGTAGCTTCTGTTTAATGCATCTGAACAGTGTATAATATAGGACAGTAAATGTTCTTTGTGTGCTTGCAAGGTGAACATCAGTATCAGTTTAGTTTTCTCCAATTGCAAACACTGCATTAATTTATAATTGCAAAGCCTTCAGTCTGTCCCTTATATAAATAAGTTACACCTCCCTTGTACAGATTATCATACTTTATGAATATAAGGGATGTGTGAATTCAAATAAGTCAACTTATTAGCACTGATGGAGATTTAACCTTGTGCACTGAATGCTTTGCAACAATGAAACAACAGTGTTTCTGTAATAGTAAACTCATAGTTTAATTTAAATTTTATGTCAGAATTGTTTTATAGTAGTTATTATAACAGGCCTACTGTATTATAATTGATTCTATGATGATGAATATATTTGAGAATATTATTTTACTGGTATGTGTTTAGCATTGAACTCACAATTGCAGGTAGTTGCTTCAACCAAATGCACATGTATTAGTCACATCTGGTTTGCATGTCAACCACATGTGGTTCACATGTTAACCACATGTGGGTAGCAGTTACATGTGGTTCACATGTTAACCACATGTTGTTAATTCACATGTTAACCACATGTGGTTGTTAAAAATCACCCATTGTAAAGTCACATGTGTTCCACATGTCGATCACATGTGAATCACATGTGTTTTTACCACATGTGGATCACATGTGAAATGTTGTTCCAATTTCACACGTGATTCACATGTGGGTTTTTTCATGTGGTTTTTTCGTAAGGGATGTTTTTACGCTCAAATCGCTTCTACAGCGCTTAAAACGCGACTTTGATGATTGTAAGATCGTTTTTTTTTAGTTTACAAGCAACTTATAGGTTTCTCATTTCAACATATTATTTCCCTATGCTCGATGGTTTGAGCGCTAAAAACATAATTCCCGACTTGCTAAGTTCTGCAATTTCCATTTAGAAAGTCTCTTTTAGGTCCGTGATTTCGCAGTTTATCATTGCGCTAAACTCGTTTACTTTAGCACTGAAAACAGCATTTTAAGCTCTAAAACCTTGCTCTGATCGATTTAGGACGGGAATCTTTAGTTATTTATTTGAGCATGTTTTTAGGCTCAAATCGCTTCTAGAGCGCTTAAAACGCGATTTTGATGATTGTAAAATAGTTTTTTTTTTCAGTTTACAAGCAATTTATAAGTTTCTCATATCAACATGTTATTACGCTCATCTCGATGGTTTGAGCGCCGAAAACATGATTCCCGACTTTCTAAGTTCTTCAATTTCCATTTAGAAGGTCTCTTTTAGGTCCGTGATTGCAGTTTATCATTGCACTCAACTCGTTCACTTTAGAACTGAAAACATCATTTTAAGCTCTAAAACGTCGCCGTGATCGATTTAAGACGGGAATCTTTAGTTGGTGGTTTGAGCATCTTTTACGCTCAAATCGCTTCTAGCTAGAGCGCTTAAAACGCGATTTTGTTTACTGTAAGATCTTTTTTTTTCTGTTTACAAGCAACTTATAAGTTTCTCATATCAACATGTTATTACGCTCATCTCGATGGTTTGAGCGCCGAAAACATGATTCCCGGCTTGCTTAGTTCTGCAATTTCCATTTAGAAGGTCTCTTTTAGGTCCGTGATTCTAGTTTATCATTGCACTCAACTCGTTCACTTTAGCACTGAAATCATCATTTTAAGCTCTAAAACGTCGCCGTGATCGATTTAAGACGGGAATCTTTAGTTGGTGGTTTGAGCATCTTTTACGCTCAAATCGCTTCTAGCTAGAGCGCTTAAAACGCGATTTTGTTGATTGTAAGATCTTTTTTTTTTCTGTTTACAAGCAACTTATAAGTTTCTCATATCAACATGTTATTACGCTCATCTCGATGGTTTGAGCGCCGAAAACATGATTCCCGACTTGCTTAGTTCTGCAATTTCCTTTTAGAAGGTCTCTAGCTTTTAGGTCCGTGATTGCAGTTTATCATTGCACTCAACTCGTTCAATTTAGCACTGAAAACAGCATTGTAAGCTTTAAAACGTCGCTGTAATCGATTTAAGACGGGAATCTTTAGTTATTGATTTAGCATGTTTTTACGCTCAAATCGCTTCTACAGCGCTTAAAACGCGATTTTGACGATTGTAAATTTTTTTTTTTCAGTTTACAAGCAGTTTATAAGTTTCTCATATCAACATGTTATTACGCTCATGTCTATGGTTTGAGCGCCGAAAACATCATTCCCGACTTGCTAAGTTCTGCAATTTCCATTTAGAAGGTCTCTTTTAGGTCCGTGATTGCAGTTTATTATTGCACTCAACTCGTTCACTTTAGCACTGAAAACATCATTTTAAGCTCTAAAACGTCGCCGTGATTGATATAAGACGGGAATCTTTAGTTGGTAATTTGAGCATGTTTTTACGCTCAAATCACTTCTAGAGCGCTTAAAACGCCATTTTGATGATTGTAAGATCGTTTTTTTTCTGTTTATAAGCAACTTATAGGTTTCTCATTTAAACATGTTATTTCGCTCATCTCGATGGTGTTAGCGCCGAAAACAGGATTCGCGACTTGCTAAGTTCTTCAATTTCCATTTGGAAGGTCTCTTTTAGGTCCGTGATTGCAGTTTTTCATTGCACTGAACTCGTTCACTTTAGCACTGAAAACATCATTTTGAGCTGTAAAACGTCGCCGTAGTCGATTTAAGACGGGAATCTTTAGTTATTGATTTGAGCATGTTTTTACGCTCAAATCGCTTCTACAGCGCTTAAAACGCGATTTTGACGATTGTAAATTTTTTTTTTTCAGTTTACAAGCAATTTATAAGTTTCTCATATCAACATGTTATTACGCTCATCTCGATGGTTTGAGCGCCGAAAACATGATTCCGGACTTGCTAAGTTCTGCAATTTCCATTTAGAAGGTCTCTTTTAGGTCCGTGATTGCAGTTTATTATTGCACTCAACTCGTTCACTTTAGCACTGAAAACATCATTTTAGCTCTAAAACGTTGCCGTGATTGATATAAGACGGGAATCTTTAGTTGGTAATTTGAGCATGTTTTTACGCTCAAATCACTTCTAGAGCGCTTAAAACGCCATTTTGATGATTGTAAGATCGTTTGTTTTCTGTTTATAAGCAACTTATAGGTTTCTCATTTAAACATGTTATTTCGCTCATCTCGATGGTGTTAGCGCCGAAAACAGGATTCGCGACTTGCTAAGTTCTGCAATTTCCATTTGGAAGGTCTCTTTTAGGTCCGTGATTGCAGTTTTTCATTGCACTGAACTCGTTCACTTTAGCACTGAAAACATCATTTTGAGCTCTAAAACGTCGCCGTAATCGATTTAACACGGGAATTTTTAGTTATTGATTTGAGCATGTTTTTACGCTCAAATCGCTTCTACAGCGCTTAAAACGCGATTTTGATGATTGTAAGATCGTTTTTTTTTAGTTTACAAGCGACTTATAGGTTTCTCATTTCAACATATTATTTCCCTATGCTCGATGATTTGAGCGCTAAAAACATAATTCCCGACTTGCTAAGTTCTGCAATTTCCATTTGGAAGGTCTCTTTTAGGTCCGTGATTTCAGTTTATCATTGCGCTAAACTCGTTTACTTTAGCACTGAAAACAGCATTTTAAGCTCTAAAACCTGGCTCTGATCGATTTAGGACGGGAATCTTTAGTTATTTATTTGAGCATGTTTTTAGGCTCAAATCGCTTCTACAGCGCTTTAAACGCGATTTTGATGATTGTAAAATTGTTTTTTTTTTCAGTTTACAAGCAATTTATAAGTTTCTCATATCAACATGTTATTACGCTCATCTCGATGGTTTGAGCGCCGAAAATATGATTCCCGACTTGCAAAGTTCTGCAATTTCCATTTAGAAGGTCTCTTTTAGGTCTGTGATTGCAGTTTATCATTGCACTCAACTCGTTCACTTTACCACTAAAAATATCACTTTAAGCTCTAAAGCGTCGCCGTGATCGATTTAAGACGGGAATCTTTAGTTGGTGGTTTGAGCATGTTTTTAACTCAAATCGCTTCTAGAGCGCTTAAAACGCGATTTTGATGATTGTAAGATCGTTTTTCTTCTGTTTACAAGCAACTTATAGGTTTCTCATTTCAACATGTTATTTCGCTCATCTCGATGGTTTGAACGCCGAAAACCTGATTCCAGCCTTGCGAAGTTCTTCAATTTCCATTCAGAAGGTCTCTCTTAGGCCTGTGATTAAAGTTTATCATTGCGCTCAACTCGTTTACTTTAACACTGGAAACATCATTTTAAGCTCTAAAACGTCGCTCTGATCGATTAAAGACGGCAATCTTTAGTTTTTTTTGAGCATGTTTTTAGGCTCAAATCGCTTCTACAGCGCTTAAAACGCCATTTTGATGTTTGTAAGATCGTTTTTTTTTCTGTTTACAAGCAACTTATAAATTTCTCATATCAACATGTTATTTCGCTCATCTCAACGGTTTGAGCGCCGAAAAAATTATTCCTTAGTTGCTAAGTTCTGCAATTTCCATTTAGAAGGTCTCTTTTAGGTCTGTGATTGCAGTTTATCATTGCGCGCAACTCATTTATTGTAGCACTTAAAACAGCATTTTAAGCTCTAAAGGGCGCATCGATCGATTTATGACGGGAATCTTTAGCTTGTATTTTGAGCATGTTTTTAGACTCATATCGCTTCTAGAGCGCTTAAAACGCGATTTTGATAATTGTAAGATGGTTTTTATTCTGTTTACAAGCATTTTATAGGTTTCTCATACCAACATGTTATTTCACTCATCTTGATGGTTTGAGCGCATAAAACATGATTCCCCACCTGCTAAGTTCTGCAGTTTCCGATTAGGTCTCTTTTAGGTCTGTGATTGCAGTTTATCATTGCGCTCAACTCGTTTACTTTAGCACTTAAAACAATATTTTAAGCTCTAACAGGGCGCCGTGATCGATTTAAGACGGGAATCTTTAGTTGGTAGTTTGAGCATTTTTTTTCGCTCAAATCTCTTCTCGAGCGCTTAAAACGTGATTTTGCTGATTGCAAGATCGTTCTTTTTTCTGTTTACAAGCAACTTATAAATTTCTCATATCAACATGTTATTTCGACCATCTGAACGGTTTGAGCGATGAAAACATGATTTTTCACTTGCTAAGTTCTGCAATTTCCAATTAGAAGGTCTCTTTTAGGTTTGTGATTGCAGTTTATCATTGCGCTCAACTCGTTCACTTTAGCACTGAAAACATCATTTTAAGCTCTAAAACGTCGCCGTAATCGATTTAAGACGGGAATCTTTTGTTGGTAAATTGAGCATGTTTTTACACTGAAATCGCTTCCGAGCGCTTAAAACGCGATTTTGATGATTGTAAGATCGTTTTTTTATTGTTTACAGGCAACTTATAGGTTTCTAATATAAACATGTTATTTCGCTCATCTCGATGGTTTGAGCACCGAAAACATGATTCCCCAGTAGCTAAGTTTTGCAATTTTCGATTAGAAGGTCCCTTTTAGGTTTGTGATTGCAGTTTATCATTGCGCTCAACTCGTTTACTTTAGCACTGAAAACATTATTTTAAGCTCTAGCAGAGCGCCTTGATCGATTTAAGACGGGAATCTTTTGTTGGTAGTTTGAGCATGTTTTTACGCTCAAATCGCTTCCAGAGCGCTTAAAACGTAATTTTGATGATTGTAAGATCGTTCTTTTTTCAATTTGCAAGCAACTTATAAATTTCTCATATCAACATGTTATTTTGATCATCTGAACGGTTTGAGCGCCGAAAACATGATTCCACGCTTGCTAAGTTCTGCAATTTCCAATTAGAAGGTCTTTTTCAGGTTTGTGATTGCAGTTTATCATTGCGTTCAACTCGTTCACTTTAGCACTGAAAACATCATTTTAAGCTCTAAAACGTCGCCGTAATCGATTTAAGACAGGAATCTTTTGTTGGTAAATTGAGCATGTTTTTACACTGAAATCGCTTCCGAGCGCTTAAAACGCGATTTTGATGATTGTAAGATCGTTTTTTTATTGTTTACAGGCAACTTATAGGTTTCTAATATAAACATGTTATTTCGCTCATCTCGATGGTTTGAGCACCGAAAACATGATTCCCCAGTAGCTAAGTTTTGCAATTTTCGATTAGAAGGTCCCTTTTAGGTCTGTGATTGCAGTTTATCATTGCGCTCAACTCGTTTACTTTAGCACTGAAAACATTATTTTAAGCTCTAGCAGAGCGCCTTGATCGATTTAAGACGGGAATCTTTTGTTGGTAGTTTGAGCATGTTTTTACGCTCAAATCGCTTCCAGAGCGCTTAAAACGTAATTTTGATGATTGTAAGATCGTTCTTTTTTCAATTTGCAAGCAACTTATAAATTTCTCATATCAACATGTTATTTTGATCATCTGAACGGTTTGAGCGCCGAAAACATGATTCCACGCTTGCTAAGTTCTGCAATTTCCAATTAGAAGGTCTCTTTAGGTTTGTGATTGCAGTTTATCATTGCGCTGAACTCGTTTACTTTAGCACTGAAAACATCATTTTAAGCTCTAAAACGTCGCCGTGATCGATTTAAGACGGGAATCTTTAGTTGGTGGTTTGATCATGTTTTTACGCTCAAATCGCTTCTAGAGCGCTTAAAACGCGATTTTGATGATTGTAAGATCGTTTTTTTTTCTGTTTACAAGAAACTTATAGGTTTCTCATTTCAACATGTTATTTCGCTCATCTCGATGGTTTGAGCGCCGAAAACATGATTCCCGACTTGCTAAGTTCTGCAATTTCCATTTAGAAGGTCTCTTTTAGGTCCGTGATTTTAGTTTATTATTGCACTCAACTCGTTCACTTTAGCACTGAAAACATCATTTTAAGCTCTAAAACGTTTCCGTGATCGATATAAGACGGGAATCTTTAGTTGGTACTTTGAGCATGTTTTTACGCTCAAATCACTTCTAGAGCGCTTAAAACGCAATTTTGATGATTGTAAGATCGTTTTTTTTCTGTTCTCAAGCAATTTATAGGTTTCTCATTTCAACATGTTATTTTGCTCAGTTCGATGGTTTGAGCGCTAAAAACATGATTCCCGACTTGCTAAGTCCTGCAATTTCCATTTTGAAGGTCTCATTTAGGTCCGTGATTGCAGTTTCTCATTGCGCTAAACTCGTTTACTTTAGCACTGAAAACAGCATTTTAAGCTCTAAAACCTCGCTCTGATCGATTTAGGACGGGAATCTTTAGTTATTTATTTGAGCATGTTTTTAGGCTCAAATCGCTTCTAGAGCGCTTAAAACGCGATTTTGATGATTGTAAAATTGTTTTTTTTTCAGTTTACAAGCAATTTTTAAGTTTCTCATATCAACATGTCATTACGCTCATCTCGATGGTTTGAGCGCCGAAAATATGATTCCCGACTTGCAAAGTTCTGCAATTTCCATTTAGAAGGTCTGTTTTAGGTCCGTGATTGCAGTTTATCATTGCACTCAACTCGTTCACTTTACCACTAAAAATAACATTTTAAGCTCTAAAGCGTCGCCGTGATCGATTTAAGTCGGGGATCTTTAGTCGGTGGTTTGAGCATGTTTTTAACTCAAATCGCTTCTAGAGCTCTTAAAACGCGATTTTGGTGATTGTAAGATTGTTTTTCTTCTGTTTACAAGCAACTTATAAGTTTCTCATATCAACATGTTATTACGCTCATCTCGATGGTTTGAGCGCCGAAAACATGATTCCCGACTTGCTTAGTTCTGCAATTTCCTTTTAGAAGGTCTCTAGCTTTTAGGTCCGTGATTGCAGTTTATCATTGCACTCAACTCGTTCACTTCAACACTGAAAACAGCATTTTAAGCTCTAAAACATCGCTCTGATCGATTTAAGACGGCAATCCTTAGTTATTGATTTGAGCATGTTTTTAGGCTCAAATCGCTTCTAGAGCGCTTCAAACGCGATTTTGATGATTGTAAGATTGTTTTTTTTTTCAGTTTACAAGCAACTTATAAGTTTCTCATTTAAACATGTTATTTCGCTCATCTCGAAGGTGTTAGCGCCGAAAACAGGATTCGCGACTTGCTAAGTTCTGCAATTTCCATTTGGAAGGTCTCTTTTAGGTCCGTGATTGCAGTTTTTCATTGCACTGAACTCGTTCACTTTAGCACTGAAAACATCATTTTGAGCTCTAAAACGTCGCCGTAATCTATTTAAGACGGGAATCTTTAGTTATTGATTTGAGCATGTTTTTACGCTCAAATCGCTTCTAGAACGCTGAAAACACGATATTGATGATTGTAAGATCGTTTTTTTTTAGTTTACAAGCAAGGTATACGTTACTTATTTCAACATGTTATTTCGCTCATCTCGACGGTTTAGCGCCGAAAACATGATTCCAGCCTTGCTAAGTTATGCAATCTCCATTTAGAAGGTCTCTTTTAGGCCCGTGATTGCAGCATATCATAGGCTCAACTTTTTCCCTTTAGCGCTGAAAACAATATTTTGAGCTCTAAAACGTTGTGGTGATCGATTTAAGACAGGAACTTTAGTTGTTGATTTGAGCGTGTTTTAACGCTCAAATGTCTTCTAAAACGCTTAAAACGCGATTTTGATTATTGTAACACTGTTTCTTTTCAGCTTACGAGCAATTTTTAGGTTTCATATTTCTTCAAGTTATTTCACTCATCTCGATAGTTTGAGGGCCGAAAACATGATTTCCGCCTTGCTATGTTCTGCAATTTCCATCTAGAAAGTCTCTTTTACGCCTCTGATTGAAGTATATCATTTCACTCATCTCAATAGTTTGAGCGGTGAAAACATGATTCCCGCCTTGCTAAGTTCTGCAATTTCCATTTAGAAGGTCTCTTTTACGCCTGTGATTGAAGTATATCATTTGGATCAACTCGTTCAGTTTAGCACTGGAAACATCATTTTAAGATCTAAAACATCGCTATGATCGAATTAAGACGGGAATCTTTAGTTTATGATTTTAGCATGTTTTTACGCTCATATCGCTTCTAGAATGCTTAAAACTCTATTTTGATGATTGTAAGCTCGTTTTTTTTTCAGTTTAGAAGCATGTTATACGTTTCTTATTTAACATGTTATTTCGCTCATCTCGATAGTTTTTGCGCCGAAAACATGATTCCCGCCTTGCTAAATTCTGCAATTTCCATTTAGAAGGTCTCTTTTAGGCCCGTGATTTAAAAATATCATTGCGCTCAACTCGTTCACTTTAGCGCTAGAAACATCATTTTAAGCTCTAAAACATCGCAAGGATCGATTTAAGACATGAATCTTTAGTTAATGATTTGAGCAAGTTTTTACGCTCATATCGCTTCTAGAACGCTTAAAACGCGATTTTGATGATTGTAAGCTCGTTTTTTTTTCAGTTTACAAGAAAGTTATACGTTTCTTATTTAACATGTTATTTCGCTCATCTCGATAGTTTTTGCGCCGAAAACATGATTCCCGCCTTGCTAAATTCTGCAATTTCCATTTAGAAGGTCTCTTTTAGGCCCATGATTAAAGTATATCATTGTGCTCAACTCGTTCACTTTTACACTGAAAACAGTATTTTGAGCTCTAAATCGTCGGAGTGATCGATTTATGACGGGAATCTTTAGTTGTTGAATTGAGCGTTTTTTAACGCGAAAAACGCTTCTAGAACGCTAAAAACAATATATTGATGATAGTAAGATCGTTTCTTTTCAGTTTACAAGCAAGTTATATGTTTGTCATTTAAACATCTTATTTCGCTCATCTCGAATGTTTTAGCGACGAAAACATGATTCCCGCCTAGCTAAATTCTGCAATTTTCATTTAGAAGGTCTTTTTAGGCCCGTAATTGAAGTATATCATTGCGCTCAACTCGTTCACTTTAGCACTGAGAACAGTATTTTGAGCTCTAAATTGTTGCGGTGATCGATTTAAGACTCCCGTCTTTATTTGGTGATTTGAGTAGGTTTTTACGCTCTAGTCTCTTCTAAAACGTTAAAAACGTTAATTTTATGATTGTAAGATCGTTTCTTTTCAGTTTACAAGAAGTTATACGTTTCTCATTTCAACATGTTATTTCGCTCATCTCGATGGTTTGAGCGCCGAAAACATTATTCCCCCCTTGCTAAATTGTGCAATTTCTATTTAGAAGGTCTCTTTTTGGACCGTGATTGCAGTATATCATTGCGCTCAACTCGTTCACTTTAGCACTGGAAACATCATTTTAAGCTCTAAAACATCGCCATGATTGAATTAAGACGGTAATCTTTAGTTAATGATTTGAGCATGTTTTTACGCTCATATCGCTTCTAGAACGCTTGAAACTCGATTTTGATGATTGTAAGGTCGTTTCTTCTCAGTTTACAAGCAAGTTATACGTTTCTAATTTAGCATTTGATTTCGCTCATCTCGATAGTTTTTGCGCCGAAAACATGATTCGCGTATTGCTAAATTCTGCAATTTCCATTTAGAAGGTCTCTTTTAGGCCCGTGATTGCAAAATATCATTTGTATGTATGTATGTATGTATCCTTTATTTAAAAATTAACTGTTACAAGCAATCGACGCTAGCCTCATCAACAAAAGTTGGTTTCCATGAGGGGCGTCAAATAAAAAAAACTATTTACAAGGTATATACAAGAAGATAGGTGTGACCCTCGTTAATACAAGAACAAACATTAAAGATCTAATTGAGATTCAATTTAAATACATTTTCAGATATAGCTAATTTTGCTTCAATAGGAAGACTATTCCCAAGTTTAGCACCACTATACCCAAAGCTATTTTTAAGAAACTCTCTTTTCGGGTTAGGAAGAGCTAGGTCAGTACACCGTCTTCTCAGATCATAATTTGCCTGTAGTTCATTGTTTCTGGTAAACAAGTCTTTCAAATTTGGTGCTGTGCGATTATTTAAAATTCTGTACATCAAAACTGATTTATTCCGCAAGCGTCTTTTCTCCAAAGTTTCCCAGCCAAGAGTTTCGAGAACGTCAGCCGAATTAGTTTCATAATTTGCACTTGCAATAATCCTTGCTGCTCGATTTTGAAATCTTTGTAGTCTTCCTTTTAAATAGGCAGAGCAATTTCCCCATAAAGGGGAGCAGTAGTCAAAATATGGCTGTATCATGGCTCGATAAATTGTTTCCAAAGTATCATCAGGAACAAAGGGCTTAATTCGTTTCATAACTGCTATGCCGCCACCAACCTTTTTACACGTCTTTTCAACGTGTAGGTCCCATCTTAGTCTTTCATCAAGCATAACTCCCAAACACTCAAAGGAATTAGTTCGGGAAATCAATTTTCCATTCAATCTCACTGGAATATCCTGAACTCTATTATTAAGGTTGTAGTTCGAACCTATTATCATTACTTTTGTTTTGGTAGGATGGTGTTGTAGTTTATTTTTTGCAAGCCAATGGCTGATTCTATTTAAGTCATGATTTAAGCTATCAATAAGTTCTCCGTAATCCGTTGAAGAAGCAAATATCTGAGTATCATCGGCGTATAGACAGGGAGTCGTCCTTTGAAGACACTCAGGTAGGTCATTTATATAAAGCAAGAAAATAAGTGGCCCGAGAATAGATCCCTGCGACACCCCCGTTTTAATCTTTTTTGAGGACGAAATACTGCCGTTGATATTACAGACCTGTTCCCTATTCGTTAAATATGACACAAACCAATCAAATTCAATGTTTCTGAGGCCAAATTGTGTTTTTATTATATTTAGTAATATTTGATGGTCTACCGAATCGAATGCCTTGCGAATGTCTAAAAATACAACGCCATTCATTTTACCGTTGTCCATATTTTGATACCATTCATCGCACATGTGTATTAGTGCGGTTAAGGTCGAATTTTTTATACGAAATCCAAATTGATGTTTTGATAACAATGAGTTGTCATTGAGAAATTTGTACAATTGGTTGAAAACTAATCTCTCCAATATCTTACTTATAACAGGTAAAATCGAGATTGGTCTATAATTTTCACAATTGTGTCTATTGCCAGATTTATATATCGGTAAAACCCAGGCCTTTTTCCATTCATCTACAAAGATTCCCTTTTTCAATGAAAGATTGAAAATCCAAGTTATGGATGGCGCTATGATATTTGCAGATATTTTAAGAACCCGAGCTGGTATAGTATCAAGTCCTGTTGATTTTGACACTTTAAGGTTATTCAGCTCGGTTATAACTTCTTGTTCGCAGATTGTTCGAAACTTAAACAATGTATTTAGATGGGAAGTATTATTATCAGTGTCACTATCAGCATTATTTTCATTCAACCATTGGGTGTCAATTTCAGAAGCTAATTTAGAGCCGATATCAATAAAGAAGTCATTAAATGTTTCCGCAATTGAAGCATCTTCAGAAATAGTGACGTCATCAACACATAGACCAACTTTTTTTAGGGTTACTAGTTTGCGCACATGCATTGATTTTATCACAAAAGTATTTCTTTTTAGCTAAACGCATTTCCAAATTCAAATCATTACGAGTCTTTCTGTACATATTCCAATGAGTTTGGGAGCTATGCTTTACAGCCTGCTTCTTATAGAAATCTCTTAGTCGCATTTGTTCTTTTATTCTTCGATTAATCCAAGGGTGAGAATTTGTCCGGATTCTTGTGTGCCGAATAGGTGCATGCATGTCCAAAACTTTTACATAAAGCGATTGCCAAATTTTCCAACATACATTAGGGTTGTCATGGGAAGTTATACAATGCCATGGAATTTGCAAAATATCATTAAGAAAATCGTTTGCTCTGGAACTTTTGAAATTATGAGCAATTTTTACACTTTTTCGCGATTTTGGAAGACTGAATTTTCTAGCAGCGTAAATTAAACTATGATCAGATATTCCAAGATGAACCACGCCCGACTGTAAAATGTTCTCCTTTTTATTTGTGAAAAATAGATCAATCAAAGTGGCTGACGCTTTCGTGACCCTCGTGGGTTCATTAATCAGTTGATCGAGCTGATATAATGAGGACAAAAACTGCAACCTTCGCGCATTACATTCTAAAGGGAATTTGGAGACATCACAATTTAAGTCTCCCATTATTAAAAGCTCCTGATCAACAAGATCACACTTATGGAGAAAAGCTTCAAATTTATCAAACAGGTTAATATCCGTACTTGGCGGCCTATACCATGCGCATACAAGAAACGACTTGTTATATGGTTTCTTAATCTCAACACATATGATTTCCAATGAATCAGGTACCAAGTCGTTCCTTTCTGCGAATGATAAAGGTTTCCGGATATACATTAATACTCCACCACCGTTTCTGTTACGATCATTTCGAATAATGTTATAACCATTAATATGTATTTCATCATCTGAAACAGTATCATCAATTTTGGACTCATTAATAGCCAAAATATCTATAGGACTATTTTCCAGCAACACTTGTAATTCATCGATATGTTTCATAATGCTGTTTATATTAAGACTGGCTATTTTTACTCTCTTAAATTTGTTCAAAATATTAAGTGGATTACCTTGGCTGCTGTCTTGCGTGGGGTCACAAGTAGGTAACCCCCCCATCCAGCGGCGGAAGTAATTAGTATGCAAGCGCATTATTCAGCAAAGGAAGTAATTAGTATGCAGGCTCTTCCATCTGGCGAGGAAAATAATTAGTATGCAAGTGTTGACATTATCTAAGAGGAAGTGTTGACATTATGCATAATGAAAAGTGTCGCGCGACAAAACAGCAAAGGAAGTAATTAGTATGCAGGCTTCTCCATCCAGCGAGGGAAATAATTATTATGCAGGCTTCGGCAAGTGTTGACATTATGAGTAATGTTTTTCATTAATAAGAAAATGTCACGCGTACCAATGTTTTTGGTACATATATATCAATTGTGGCGCGGCAAAAAAACCCAACTTGGAGTAACTCTGTCCCTACCATATGGTCGTAGAACTCTTTAAAGCACTCCAGCGGTATAGTATTTATAGTAACATGTCGCACGTTTATAATTGCTAAAGATGCGAACGTTTAAGCCTACTTATTACCTGCATATGTCAATACGTAATAGTTTGTAAAAAGGTATCCTAAGGGTGTGAAAATGCATTATAGGTACACAAATACGAAAACGTTTCCCATGGTAATCTTATTACTTGCCTAAGTGGTGGCACAATGCTCACTGGTAGTGCCTTAAGATCTAAGAGGAAGTGTTGGCATTATGAATGATGAAAAAATGTCGTGCGAGAAAACGTATGCCAACAATGGCCCTTATTTATATACTAAGAAACTATTATCATACTTGTGGCGCGACAAAACAGGACGCGGTGACCTAAATAAATGTCGCGCGACATAAGAAACAGGAAATTGTTGCAAATAACCAAGCGTGTCCGAGACTATATGTTTGTTGTTGTTGGACACAGAACGAATCGTTCGTTTCAAGTTGCTGTATATACGTCGGCAGAACCACACTCGCTATATTTTTAAAGCGAGAGGAGATCGTATATTTGTGTTGAACACGAGACGAATCATTCGTTTCACGTTACTGCATCGAGAGAAGCACAATATATTTTTGGACAAGTTTGATCCCGGTAAGTGTCATTTCACCATAGTAACTGGAAAGTAGATGTTTTATTTATAATGGTAGGTTTCTGTACCAGCTATGTTGTGTCGGGTTGCTGTGTAACATAAACTTAACGGAATCATTTTATATAGATATGGATTTAACAGCTAAAATTAACGAGTGTCAAACGGCTGCTGAGTTGACGGCTTTGGAAAACTTGTATGTTTTAACTGAGCGTGAGCAA
Source organism: Muricea muricata (assembly GCA_963855995.1). Classification (NCBI taxonomy): domain Eukaryota; kingdom Metazoa; phylum Cnidaria; class Anthozoa; order Malacalcyonacea; family Plexauridae; genus Muricea; species Muricea muricata. The sequence continues at coordinate 11,783,685 of OY979719.1, forward strand.
GAAATGGTGTTCGAGAGGAAACTGGAAATTGTTTGTCGTGTGGCCGAATGGAGAATAGAAAACGAGCAACTTGGACTTGCCGCTGATCTTACTGCTACGTGGACACCTGAACAACGAGAAAGGTTTTTACTTGATTGGAATAACGACGAACCCCTTTTGGAAATGATGGCAAATGAGAATTTTATACGCGCGCTCGAAGATAACATTCATCAGGATGAACCCTTATTACAAGTCGGTCGTGGACAGAAAAGGTCCATCGACGAAGCGAATGACGGCGCAGGGACATCTGACGAGGTTAGCGGTAATAACTTTTTTACCATGACAAATGTTAAACAAGTCAAAGTTAAAAAGTTCAACACCACTGGTGTGGATTATACGGTTCAATTTACGGACACGTTCGCTCATTTGGAACTTTCCGAATTTCATAATCGTCTTCATGAGATATTTGAAAATTTATTGAATGCCATCACTAAAGATATCCCTGGACATGACCAAGTCCGTTTTGTGTTGCGATCACCTCAGCTTGAGTACCCCATCTCTCTTCCTTTCTTGCCTCTTTCTCGTCTAACAACCGAGCGAGTTGTAGCTGAAATTGAGCGTGTGATACAATCAAATCGTGAATTTCGTCTGAATGATAGTGTCCAAGTCAATTTGATTCATGTTAAAATGCCCAATGGCGGTACGGGTACAAAACGTAGTGAAATTAATTTGGAAAAGCATTTAGCCAAAAAGGGCTCAATTATCCGAATACAGAACGAAGATGAAATATGTTTAGCTCGAGCCCTAGTTGTTTCTATGGCTAAAATTGAGAATGATGGTCAATATAAAAGCATAGTTGATCACCGCCGACCACTTCAAACACGTTTGGCTTATGATTTGCACGAAAAAGCCGGGGTTCCTGTAGGTCCTTGTGGTCTGGATGAAGTCAAGCAATTTCAAATCCATTTGACCGACCATCAAATCAACATTGTTTCAAAAGAGCATCAAAACTCTATACTTTATTCGGGACCTGAGAAAGAGAAAAAAATATATTTGTTTTTGCATGATAGCCATTATGACGTTATCACTAGTATGCCGGCCTTTTTTGCTAGAAAACAGTATTGTCATACCTGTAAAAAACCATATGATCACACAGGGGATCATATATGTCCTGAATTGTGTAAACTGTGCTATTTTTCAAACTGTCCGATTGATTCATGGGTTCCTTGTACCGATTGTAATCGCTTCTTTAAAAGTCAGGAATGTTTTGATCGACACAAACAAAATATAGGACAGGGAAAATCTCTTTGTGCTTCCGTTGCTAAGTGTGATCAATGTCTCAATGTTGTCAGACGGGGTCGACTGAGGCCTGATTTGCATCACTGCGGGCAAACGAAATGTTCGATATGCAACCAATACGTTGACATCAAGCATCATCAATGCTACATGCAACCTGTCAAGAAGAGACCTGTGGGTGAGACTCAATCCAATCTGCTTGATGACGAAGCCAGCGATGAAGATGATAGCTATGAAAGCGGGTACAATGAGTTGTTATTCTTTGACTTCGAATGTCGTCAAGAAAACGGTACTCACGAACCCAATTTATGCGTAGTTCATAACGAGGCCGGCGACGAGTGGGTTTTTCAGGGAGACAATACGCGAAATGACTTTTGCGAATGGCTCTTCACGAAAGAACATGCAAATTGTATCGTGGTGGCACACAATTTTCAAGGCTACGACGGTTACTTCATTCAACAATACTTACGCGAGAACGGCATTGTTCCAGAAGTTATTATGCGCGGTGCAAAGATCCTTACACTGTCCGTGCCGTTGTTCAAGATCAAATTCATCGATTCGTTGAGTTTCATACCAATGAGGCTGGCTGACTTTCCCAAAACGTTTGGCATCGATGAATTGGCAAAAGGGTACTTTCCCCATTTGTTTAACAAAAAGGAGAACGAGACCTATGTTGGACCCATACCACCAAGTCCGTATTATAACCCTAATGGAATGAGTCCAAATGAGAGAGAAAAGTTTTTGGAATGGCATAATGGTTTGAAAGAGAATAATTACATCTTTAACTTCCAACAAGAGATCCTCACTTATTGTCGCTCCGATGTGGATATTTTACGCCGATGTTGTCTTCAATTTCGCGAGCTGTTCCGTGATGTCACGGATATAGACCCCTTTGAACAGTGTCTCACTATTGCATCTGCATGTAATCTCGTGTTTCGAACAAATTTCCTCAAAGAAAATACGATTGCCATCTTACCTCCTCATGGCTACCACCCGAAAATCAAGCAGTCCAACATGGCTCTGAAATGGCTATCGTTCATTGCTGAAAAGAATGACATTTACATAAGACATAGACGGAATGGTGGAGAGAAAAGTGTTGGAAGCTATTTCCTGGACGGCTATGACGAAGAAACCAACACAGCCTATGAATTCCATGGATGTTTCTGGCATGGTAAGTTCGTCCTGAATTCATATCTCCCTCAAACAATTGTTACAAATACTAAATCCTTCTGGATTTTTCCCCCTTATTTTTTACAGGATGTTTAAAGTGTTATGCACGAAATACGGAGAATACGGTGTGTAATCAAACCATGCATGATCTTCACCAAGCTACGGTGCAGAAGACTTCATATCTTAAAGAACGTGGTTTTAACGTGGTTGAAGTATGGGAATGTGATGTCAAGCGAGAGCTGGAACAGAATGAAGATATGAAAAGCTACTTCGACAATTACGATCTGACGGATCCTTTGGAACCTCGTGATGCCTTTTTTGGTGGACGTACTAACGCTGCAAAATTGTTCCACGAATGTGAAGAGGATGAAAAAATAAGGTGTGTAGCATGAATTCTCGGATGCATCCATAATATGATGACGTAAATTCTAATGATGACGTCATTTTTTCTTACAGATATGTGGATTTTACCAGCCTATACCCGTGGTGTAACAAGATGACGCGGACAGTGGTAGGCCATCCACGCATCATAACCGAAAACTTTGACGATATTTCCACCTACTTCGGTCTCATCAAGTGTACGGTGTTACCACCTCGAGGTCTCTTTCATCCTGTTCTTCCTTACCGTACCCAAGGTAAACTGATGTTCCCCCTGTGCAAAACCTGTGCTGACGCGTGTAATCAGTTCCCCTGCACCCACAACGACAGCGAAAGAGCCATTCAAGGAACGTGGTGTAGTGTAGAATTGGAAAAAGCATTGGAGAAAGGCTATCAGGTCCTACAACTACATGAAGTATGGCACTTTCCTAAAACCTCCGATGAGCTATTCGCCGATTATATTAACACGTTCCTCAAAATCAAGCAGGAAGCAAGTGGTTATCCCAAAGGCGTAACAACGGAGGAACAGAAACAACGGTACATCGAGGAGTACTTCGAGCGCGAAGGGGTTCGGCTAGACCCAGACAAGATCGAGTACAATCCCGGATTAAGGGCTCTGGCTAAGTTGATGCTCAACTCATTTTGGGGTAAGTACCACGCCTTTAAACGTCCACTCACAACCCAAAAACGGAACGCGACAGTTGTTTTTTATTATACTTGTAGGCAAGTTTGCGCAACGCACGAATATGACGAAAGTGGAAATGATTACAGACCCTCAAGTGTACTTTGACTACCTGACTTCAGACGAGATCAATGTACTCGACGCGAGATTCGTGAGTGATGAAATGATCGAGATCCACTATGAGAACAACGAGAATTTCATTGCGCCCAACGCCAAGACGAATGTGGTCATCGCCGCATTCACCACGGCATACGCACGTCTCAAACTTTACGGTGTGTTGGATATGTTGCAGGGAAGAGTGCTGTATTACGATACGGATTCGATAATCTTCGTCAGCAAAACCAATGATCCAGAGCCACCGATAGGTCCATATCTTGGCGAGCTGACTGATGAGTTAGGAGGGGATTACATCACCACATTTGTGTCCGGCGGTCCTAAAAATTACAGTTATCGAACCAACACCAACAAAGTGGAAACAAAAGTACGCGGAATCACACTTGACAGCACGGCAAAGCAGAAAGTCAACTTCGACGTGATTCGTGCGCTGGTGTATCTTCATGCCCAATGTCATGTCACTGGACATGTCAGCGTGGATATTCCGTTAAAAATCACAAGGGATGCGAAGACAAAAAACATTGAAACGAAACGCATGAAAAAGGACTATCGTATTGTTTATGATAAACGTGTAATTGCTGAAGATTACAAAACATTACCTTATGGCTATTAATTGAACATTTATGTTACAGTGTTTGTTTACAAATGGTAGTTTAAAATACATCTTATAAAAATGCTTGAATTGTCAATTTTGAATGTTCAGTTTATAATAATGGTTCAAATTCACCCCTGTCTGTTCTTCCAACATTTTGATCTGTTTTGTATTTTTTGCACCAAGATCCCACATCATCATCTCTTTGGCGTTCATGTGGTAAGTAAAGCCTCTCCCCTGGGGAGCAGCAGGCACTTCTAAACGTGCCAATGATTCTAACATGACCTGTGTTAACAGGATGGAATGTAACGTAGAGTTATCTATAAGCGTTGCAGGCACCATGTTTGCATGCACCAAATGGCGTAGCAAATCCAAAAGTACTACATTTTCATCTCGATTTAGTGCTTTATCTGAAAGCCAACGAGTTACGATATCTCTCCAACACATGTTTATATAACAAGCTCTTGCTCAAACTGGTATAAAAAACTCGGAGGTTTAGGCATTTTATTGCACAACTTTCATCGCATCGAGGAACTTGCTCATGATGTCATAATCCTTTGAAATATAACCATGACGGACGCATGCGTACCAAACCCTTTCGATAAAGTTTTCATCAGTATATATTTCAGGATCACTATTAAAATCGAAAATCCATTTCTTCTGCTCTTCGTTTGGTAACTCTTTGAAAATCTTACTGCGCAAATTAGAAAAACACATATTGACAAGAAGCACGAGCCCATTTTTTAGCCATAAACAATATATCGACAGTCATCTTGCGAGCGATCAAGCGAATATGATCAGAAACGAACAAGACGCAGCGCTTTTATAGGAAGGGTTGCGGACGCTCTCAAATGTTACAATAGTTTAAAAGTTTCTTGTTTTAGCAATCGTCTCTGCTCTGTACAAAAATCAGATCTCCAATCATGACATGTATACTTGAGCAATTCAAGGCCATTTACTTTGGGTGTAATATCGTTTAAACTCTGGGTAAAAGCCTCCATGACATTGCCTTCTGAAACCTTTTCCAAAGCACAGTCAAAGTACAAACATAACTGCTCATCCCTTTCCATCATGAGGCATTGATGGTGCGTTTGGGACAGATGGTTAATCATGCAGCCATTACAGTTTTCAACGACGAGGTGAGATATGATCGTTGCTATTTCGCCAGCGTAACTTTTTAAAAGTTTCTTTTCGATACGTTTCTGACGATAATAAAGAACTAATTCTCTGTTGTCTATATCTGTTGACATGATGGCCTGTTTACTTGACAAGGATCAAAGTATGTTTACTCGTTCCTGTCAAGTTGACAATGTTTTATATGTGTCAGTCATATCAAAAAGACGCGTACAAGTACGGTAGGTTCAGAATAAGGTGCAAGTCGTGACGCAAACATGGGTCACTCTGCTAGCAAAAATCCAAAGATCAACAAAAACCATAACAGACAGAAAATGTTTAAAATAGGTATAAGTTTTGGTCGGAATGATCTCAATTTGGAGGGGCATTTACAAATGGGCTATAACAGTAAAACGATCAAAAACTACAACAAACCATTTGAGCCACAATCTGTTCATGCACAGCTGACCCAAGACGAACCATCCAATCCGAATGACGAGGAATAAAACAATGTATAATGAATGTATCGATTCATTCTATCGGTGATAGTTGAACATGGATGATTACTTGGCTAAAGTTTATTACGATCCAAAAAGATCAGGAGGGTTTGGTGGCGTAGATCGTTTGTATAAGGATGTAAAAAAGGAAGGAAAATTCAACATAAGTCGTACTAAAATCAAGGAATGGTTGATGAAACAGGACACGTATACTCTCCATAAACCCATACGTCACCATTTTAGAAGAAACCGGGTGATTGTGGGAGGTATTGACCACCAATGGCAGATGGACTTAGCCGATATGCAGTCCATGCAAAAATTTAACGATGGCTACCGCTACTTGCTGGTGTGCATTGACGTGTTTTCCAAATACGCTTGGGTGGTTCCATTGAAAAATAAGACGGGTCTTTCGCTAGTCGAAGCGTTTAAAATCATTTTGGCTAGCGGGCGCAAACCCGAGAAGATCATCACGGATCAAGGCACGGAATTTTTCAACAAACATTTCAAAGCATTACTGAAAGACGAAGACATCGGATTGTACAACACATATAACGAAACCAAAGCTTCTGTCGTGGAACGCTTGATACGTACGTTGAAAACCAGAATGTGGCGATACTTTACGGCAAAGAAAACCATGCGATACATCGACATGTTGCCTGACTTGGTGTATTCATACAACCATAGTGTTCATCGCAGCATCAAGATGAAACCTACGGATGTCACTGCTGATAATGAAAAGCAAGTATGGCGCACCTTGTATGATCACCATGACGACGTGAAACATGTAAAGTATAAGTTCAAGATTGGGGATCAAGTGAGAATCAGTAAAATCAAACGCAAGTTTGAAAAAGGATACTTGCCCAACTTTTCAAAAGAAATTTTTACCATCAGTAAACAAGTGCCACGCGATCCTCCCGTGTACAAACTCAAAGATTACGACGGCGAAGAATTGAAAGGGACGTTTTACGAGAAGGAATTGCAGAAAGTGATCAAATCAAATGACGTTTACGAAGTGGAGAAGATTTTGAAGAAACGTGGAAGAGGCAATAATGTACAATATCTTGTAAAATGGTTAGGGTACCCAAGCAAATTTAATTCGTGGGTACCTGCTTCTGAAATAAATTTAATCTCTTGATGTGTTTTTTGTGTCTTATTCTCATTTGTCATTCACCATGAGCGGAACGCATTTTTATCTCACGCTACCTAGCAATGCATCCTTGGATGTGTTTCCTGATAACAAAACGACAAGTTATCGCGTGAAATTGCCGCAAAGTATTGATTTGGAGGGGAATTGGGAAGTCGGCCTGTACTCAGTGTCCTATCCAAATACATGGTACACGTTACAGAAGGGGTCCGACACGCATATTTTTTACGCGGACAAAAGTGGCTTGTTTCAGCAGGCCATCGTTGACTATGGTTACTACAATTCCATGCAAGAACTTGTCAAAGCTGTAAATAAGGCGTTAGCCAGGAATGTTAACGATAACATTAAGTTAACGTATAACGCTCTCAATGGAAAAACGACAGTTCAGTTAAAAAACGGGTATCAGCTCAGTTTAGCCGAACGAATGTCCATTATTTTGGGGTTTGGAGGAAATTATTTAGAAATCATCACGAAAACGACTGAAAGTCCTCACGTTGCAGACTTGGCTGCTATGTCAACCATCTACGTTTATTGTAATATTGTTCAACCACAAATCGTCGGAGATACCAATGCCCAATTACTCAAAAGCATTCCCGTTGAGGGAACATTTGGTGACATCATTACTAAGACGTTCACAAACATTCAGTATGTACCTATCCAAAGAAGATCATTCGAAGACGTGGAAGTTCTTTTAAGGAGCGACACAGGCGATCCTGTGCCATTTGAGCGTGGGAAGGTGGTGACAACACTGCATTTCAGACAGCACAGTTATTTCACATGAAGATGAATAATCCATACGTTCGCTTTTATCTTGATCAACAAGGTCGTGGGATACCTGTGTTCAGAGGCAGTCCATGGCAAATGGGTCATGGTCAAAAGGGTTATGGTTTAGGCGGCCTGTTTCGCAGCGTCGCAAGATCGGTCATGCCCTTGGTGAAACGTGGCGCTAAGGCTCTTGGGAACATTGCTTTGAACAGTGGAGCAAACTTTGTGAGTGACGTCCTTGCCGGTAAAAACGTCAAGCAAGCAGCAAAAGCTCGTGCTCTGGAGGGTGTCAACACAGCAAAAACCAAAGCGGTACAGCGGGTGCAGAGGTTCGCCCAAACTGGGCAGGGACGCGCGAGAGCGCGGTCAAGAAGTACCAGGCGACCAACCAAACGCACAGGTAGAAAGAGAAAGGCATCCGCATCAGCAACTAAGCGCTCAGCAACTACCAAACGAACAGCTAAAAAGAGAAAGGCATCCGTATCGATGATCAGACGTAAACAGAGCAAGCGACCGAGAACATCTCCTCGAGACATATTCGGTTAATCATGAGTTTCGTACACAGCAAATCAGAGGAATGCACCAAGAGTGAATTGGACTTATTTTCCGTGCCGCCGACACAAGTGAGTTTGGAAAAAGGGTTGTGGATCGATCACCAACCGGTGTCCAGTGTTTCGGATGGTGGACCTATCACGTTCCTGTCTCCGGGCACGGAAGATTATGTAGATCTGGCAAAAACAATTTTGGTGGTTCGCGCAAAAGTAACAAAAGCTAACGGAAACGATCTTGATGCGGATGAAAAAGTGGGCATCGTGAACAATTTCCTACACAGTTTGTTCAAACAAGTCGATGTATTTTTGAAAGAAAAACAAGTGACCCAGGCGACCGGGACGTATGCTTATCGTGCCTACTTGGAAACGCTCCTGAACTATGGTCCGGCCGCAAAACAGTCTCAACTAACGGCCGCGATGTTTTACAAGGACACGGCCGGAAAAATGGATACTGCCGACCCTACACTGGCAGCCGCACATGCTAATACTAACCAAGGTCTGAGAAAAAGATACGAGTTCAGTCATGAAAGTGGAGTCATCGAAATGGCAGGTCCTATATTCTGTGATGTGTTTAGGAGCGAACGTCTCCTATTGAGTTTTGTCGATCTAAAGATCATTCTGAATCGAAACATCAACGAGTTTTGTTTGATGGCTTCCGAGGGCGGTGCTGATTACAGGGTGAAACTGACCGAGGCTTATCTCAAGATACGTAAAGTGAAAGTCAGTCCGAGCATCTCTCTCGCTCACGAATTGGCGTTGAAAAAAGGACCGGCCATCTATCCTGTGAGACGCGTAGAGTGCAAGACTTTCATCATTTCGGCAGGAAACCCATCGTTGAGGAAAGATAACGTCTACAACGGACTCGTACCGAAAACGTTTGTCTTTGGAATGGTCGACAGTGCAGCATTCAACGGCGCCTACAGGAAAAATCCTTACAACTTTAGAACCTATACCACATCGTTCCTCGGAGTTACTGTCAACGGAGAAGAAGTACCCTTCAGACCCTTACAGCTTTCCTATGCGGCAGCAAATCCCAGATATATCGAAGCTTACCTTACCATGTTCTCTGGTACTGGAAAGTTATTTTATAATGCTGGAAACGACATCTCGCGCGATGATTTTGGGAATGGTTATGCCTTGTATGCTGCTGACTTAACACCAGACATGTGCGGATCCTCCGACCATTTTAATGTGGTTCAACGCGGAAATCTCGCAGTCGACATCAAGTTCTCAACCGCACCAACAGATGCTGTGAGCCTCGTGTGTTACGGTGAATTCGAAAACACCATTAATATCGATTCTGAGAGGAACGTTGTTTACGATTACTCTGGCTAGATGAACACTATTCAGATCACTCATGCATTGGAACAAGATCCAATAACGAGCAAGAAATTTTGCGGTGTGTTTCCTAGCGATAAACTGCCTCGTACGATCGACAAATATCCCTGTGGATTCGTCGCAAACACAGACCCAAGCAGCGAACCAGGATTGCACTGGATTAGCATCTACATTTCAGCAGAACGGAAAGGAAGCTTTTTTGATTCATACGGGAAGCCAGCAGAATTTTACGGAACTGCATTTGTAGACTTTTTGAATAGCAAGTGTGACGAGTGGGATTTTAATACACGTAAACTGCAAAGCGATTGGTCAGATGTGTGTGGCCAGTATTGTGTATTTTACCTTAGTCATAGAGCACGGGGATATAGCATGAACAAAATCGTGCAGTTGTTTAATGACAATACTATGTTGAATGATGCAAAAGTGTCTCATTTTGTTAATACTCACTTTAGACTTATGTTGACACATCCTAATGTTAATCTTAATCAGTTTAGTAAAAAGTTGGTTCAATAAATATTTGTTTAAAAATCAAAATGTGTGTGTGTGTTTCGATTTTCTCCATCCCCATGCAAGACATGACAACTACGAACATTTTTAAAAACATTTTATTGAATAAATAATTACATGAATAACAGAAATAAACCATTACATGTTTAATAATCAAGCCAGCGTTTAGGTGTGTCTCTTTCTTCATACGATCTCAAAATTTTCCGAAAACGTTCGGAAGATCGTTGTGCAGATGGAGGACTGCTAAGATAATTTACATCTGACGTATCACTCAACTCTTTCCAACGTCCCTCCTTTCTCACCGAATCTGACGTATCACCCAATTGTTTCCATCGTCCCTCATTTCTCACTAAATCTCTAGGCACGTTCATCTTGGATAAGACGCGAAAAAACTTTTTCGCACCCGTAGGATCGAAATTCTTTCTGCCCCTTACAGCATCGCTGATCAAATCAGATATGTTCGATTGCGGAATGGTTTCACCCTCGAGTTTGACTTCTCCCGAATCGTCCCACGAAATAACATCAGGTCGTGCTTTCAATCGAGTCAAAAGTGCCGTGGCCCTTGAACGTATGTTCTGAGGTATGTGCTCAACAAGGGTTGCGTCAGGTAACCGTGTCATCTTTACGGGCTCTTCCTTACTTTCGGGTGTTATTCGAACGCTCGGTATCTGACCATCCTTTTGACGCCTCAGGTTTAGATACCTTTCCAAATTTGCATGGTATAACTTTTGCTTTTCGTCATCATCCATATCCGAGCGTTGAAGAACGTTTGACATGTCGGTGTCTTTTTGCATCATATTGGATGTAATCGGTGAAGTATCAAGCCTCTGTCTTTGTTCATATCTGTGAAGAGCGTCCTCCGGAATCAACACCATCCTCTTGGTATGTTTCATTTTACCAGCAAACTTCCGAGTACACTTAGGGCTGGTGGCAAAAGAGCTGTCAATAAATTTCCGCCTTTTTGATTAAGGTACTGCTTCTTTCGTTTTCGTGACACTTTTTTGCTTGCCAACGCACGGAGATGCGTCTTGTAGCGTGTCAAACGTCGCTTTTGACGAGGTGTTAATGGGATAACACCTTTTAGCAAATTTAAGGAGCACTCACAAATTGCCATGATGACATTTGCTGGACTATGCTCGATAAGTAGTTTCCGTAATTTAGGTTTAGATTTCATTATGACTTGAAGGTAGGGAAGACTTCCTATCATGCGCTTCGACATCTTGCAAATGATACAATTTGAACAATACTCGTAATTTAAGTACGCCTCACGTAGGCAACCTGTCTCTCCCCGGGTAAAATGTTCGTTCTCAAGCGCATGTTTTCTGGTGTCAACTGATGACAGTCTATCATTAAATATCCGTAAGGTTTACTTGTGGCATCATCAAACGCCTCCATAAGATAGTTTGTATGCTTAGGGAACATTTGTTTGGCTAGTGTTGAAATACCAAGCGAATCGCGCGGGTTTCGGAAAATCACCATATAATGGGAATTTAGGCTAATCGTTCGTGACAGCTTGCCAGGTGGAAATAGGTTTTGAGTCAGGTACAGCACGGATATGCCGTGATGATGGGAACCGCGGGTAAATAGATCAGACACGCGCTGATCGTTGGAACATTGCGACATCAAATCGTCGAGAACAATTAAGGAGCTATCATGTCCTTCTATTAACTCATATAAGTTGTTCGGAAAACCTTCTATCAGTTCTATGTTTGGAAGGTCCCTTGCTAATTCGTCCAATTCTTTTTGATATATGCCATAACAGTAAATGATTTTACTTGGAATTGGGGAAAAGAGTTCCTCCAAATGACGTAGCATACAGCGAACCAAAAAGGATTTACCGCTTTGGCTTTTTCCCGACACAAAAAAATTTGCAGGCGTTTTAAATCGCACGTCCATCGTACATACGAGCAAAACACACACTGAATATTATTTCACAAACCCGTTTACTTTATACTGAAAAAACGTTTGGCAAAAGAGACCATTTTTTCGAAAAAACTTTCTTCAATCTTAAACGTTGTGATATCAAAGCTTTTAAGTGGTGTAACAGCTAATTGTACAGCTCTACGCGTTTCGCCCTCAGGGCCATTCAACACATAAACATATGTTAGAAATGCTATAACGCGTCCGAAATTGTTGACATTCATATCGTAAAAGATTTCATGCAAGTCGGCAAGATTAGAACGCATAGCCAGTTCCCCATACACGGCCGTATGGTGCCCAAGACAATGATGAATATGATATGACAAGGTTGTCTTGTCAATGTTGACATTATTTTTCTGAAGCTCATCGAAAATTGCATCCATCGCACTTACACCATAAAACAATAAATGAGCACAAAGTGTAAATCGTTTCAAATATATATTTCGAAAAACATTAGACGCTACATGTTTCAACTAAAATATGTTAATTCTAGAGTTTATAACGTTTGTTTAGTTCAATAGTCATTGTAAAACATCGGCAGAAACGGGTCTTCAACACTGGACGGTGGCTTCGAAAATCTTTCTTGTGGCGCCCATTGAAAATAACCGCACGGCTTTTCGTTGACACAACAGAAAAACAGACGTCCTTTGTTTGGGCCGTCCTTTCTAACCCTTTTCATTGCTGTCGGTTGCCCGTGATGACAATTTGGTTTCTCAACTTGATTCTCGTCAGCCCACATCCAAAGAGAACACGGGTTTTCACGGTCCGCACACGTGAAATACGGTCTACCGTAGCTCTCTTTCTGTAAGTCTTTGACAACACGAAATCTTGCAGGCTTACGATGTTCATCGCAAATCGGCTGTTCGACATTGGTGCTTCTCCAGGCTTCGAGGGCTCGTTGAAATGTATATCCTTCGTCCTCCGAACAGATGAAACCACAGCTAGGTTTTTGCCCACAAAACCAAAACGATCCTTTTTTCGTAGTGGAACTTGACGCTGGCTTTCCATGTAAGCACTCCATTTTGACTTCAACTGTCTGCAATATTGACTATTAAATGCGCACTAGCCCTGTCTGCACTAGCACCACAATTTTAAATACACTCATGTCGCGCGACAATTTATTGTTACGTATTGATTAACTCTTTGTCGTGCGACAATTCACTGTTTCATAATTGTTAGCTGTTTGTCGCGCGACAGTTACAAAGTCCACTATATACGGTACCTATGTCGCACGACAACTACAATAATGACGTTATTATTAGTATTATTTTTATTATTACTATTATTATTATCATCGCACGCAGAAGCTAATAAAAGCGCGCCGTTAAGCAGCATTGATTATTCCAAAATGTCCCGACAACTAGCAGATATCGTCGCTATAATGGACATGGATGGTTATACTATCAACAAAAAATTTTTATGCAAGGAGCTGGGGTTCCTAAAAGTTGGCGACGCTGTAGCGCAGTCATTCACGTTCGATATTGGTATTCGCTGGAGTGATCTTTCACCAAAAGACCAAAGATCCAGCACATATGTACAAAATCATATCCACAAGTTGCCTTTTGACGTGCCAGTTGGGGGCGAGGCCTTACCTATTACTTCACTAGAAGCGATCGTAAGAGACCTCTACCAAAGTGTCAAAAGAAGCTCAAACTCGGCCATCGCCTATAAGGGTGGACATTATGAAAAGGATCTTCTGACGTCTCTTGGCATTCCTGCGATCAATCTAGAAAGCTTCGGATGTCCTAAGGTCGACATGTTAATACCCAAATTAATATGGCTGGAAACATGCGGGAAACACTTAACATCCGACGCGTATCACCACTGCCCTAAAGTAGAAGTGGAGGCGTTTGGAGAATGGCTAGAAAACCACATGTAAACAGTCATGCAAACCAAAACCGGTATACATTTGATATATAGCATTAGTTTGAAATGACAATCCATGTGCATAAGTAGCCTAATTTGTTGTAAATGAGAGTAAAATACGTTTAATTTTATGAAACCATTTGGTATTTCTTTTTTATACTGATATGCGTTAGTGTGTGGGAAGGCCAATATTTTTTATGTTAGTGTGTGACAATATGTTTGTTTGCGTCTGAAAGCAATATGTTTTATTGATCGCTGTGCCGCAAGCCTGCGATAATGCATCCAGTAAACAAATCAACAATTCGTTTAAATTCTTTTGTAAGATTTGATGGTTCTGAAAAGAACCGGGTTTGTTGTTTTTTTCTTTTTTATTCTTTTTTCCTTCTTTTTTCAACTCTCCAACTCTCCAAACATGACCCTCCAAAAGATTTCATCTGCTGTTTTTAGTGCAAAGTTTCAAAGAAACTTTGCAGTATTGTGATGAGTGGCGAAAATTCAAATCAGTCAGGCAGTCAGTCAGTCAGTCAGTCAGTCAGTCAGTCATAGTGTAAACTCCGGGGGGTGGTGCAAATTTTGAATATGCCACCTGATTACTTGAATGTTACTATTGCAATGTTTTAGTTAAAATTATAAGTATTATTTATAAACCATTTTGTGCTGTTATTCATACAAATGAAAAAGATAGGTAAATGAGCCATATGGCAACTAATGAGCGTAGTAATTTTATTGCAGACATGTATATACAGTGCTCTCAAACTCCCCCGGAATTTAAAATATTCAACTAAGCACGTGTATATTGCGTAGCGCCCGCTTCCGTTGCTATGCAGAGGTCTAGGAGTGGGATAATAAACATGAGTTAAACATGTATTTCCACGGCTTAAAAGCACCATTTTAACTGGCAGGACAAGATTTTTTAATCTTCAGACTATTATGCTTTCGTTTATTATGCATAAAGAGCGATTTTTCGCCTTAAAACGAGCTCAAATGGACAGCATAAGTTGACCTATATGGTATGAATATAAATGGCTAACAAGAGATATGAGCTATAGTTTGAATACATAGCAATAAATACACCGCAATATTTTCGCTATTCTACGTCTTATATTCCTAAATATACACCACATGAATTGCAGGAGTTTTGTTCTACATTTCGGCCTGGCTTCATCAAAAAATGATGAAAAACAAGCGAGATAAAGCGAAATCGGCATATTTGATAATGTTGCGTGCGTGCGAGATCAGTTTCTGCAAGGTTGTGATGTGATGACTGATGATTGTGTACATAAAATTTCCAATAATACTAGTAGACCTAAAGTAAACCGTACATAAGTATACTAAGTAAAGATATTGGCCTAATATTGTGACAGTTTTTTATTAACACACAGAAGAGCGCACAGTTTGTATGTTTGCAATCTTAGTTCACGTTCAATATTAATTGCGCGTTCATTCCGTTTTGTTTATATGAGTCTAAGGTCAGAGGTCAGAGATTCAGCAAACGTGAAACCGAATATGCTCGCTAAACATGAAAATTATAAAATTATCAGAGTGTCTAAAAACGTCCCACGTAAACAAAACGCTTTTAGACCACATCATTTTAACATTTTATTTCCAAAGCTATCATTAAATTTTTCTTAGTTTTTCGAGTTTAAGTGTGTAAGTCTTTTCAGAAACTTTGCACTATCCTTGGATCCCTAGTTATCGCTTCTCGCCACTCTTGAGGATTCTCCTCTTCATGCCTTTTCATTTCATAAAAGGCAAGTTTTACAAAATCATGATCAACCATGAAGTTGTAAAATTGCCTTAAACGGCGTAGCTCTCTATTTCTCTCAGACTCGGCGATCTTCTGCCTTGCCCTATACCTTACGTGTCTATCGTTATACTTTTTTGTTCTTCCCATCACGACTTCCCCAGTACAATAGTTCCTCAGTGTTTGTACATGCATTGTACACTTTCGCACCCTTAGGTCACTTCATGGTCACTTAATTAATCAAATACATATCCGATTATTGCCGAAGCCTGCATAATAATTATTTCCCTCGCTGGATGGAGGAGCTTGCATACTAATTACTTCCTTTGCTGAATAATGCGCTTGCATACATAATAATTATTTCCCTCGCTATTTTCCAAAACAGAGTTGAGATCATTGATAAAGTTTGAGCATTGTTCTTTTTCATTTCGCTTCGTGAGTGGTCGGGAGAATTCGTAAAAAGACTCTTCAGGCACACATTCGAAGTAATTGCATGAATCTTGTTGAGCACTGAATAAACGATCTTTGTCGATAGTTTCTTTTTTGAGTTTACGAACTACGCATGTATCCTTTGTTTACTATAGCTTTTCATTAGAAGAGGAATTTCTATCCTACATAACAAATAAAAGCACAGCGTTCCCTGGTTATTTCTAAGTCTTCTCATTTCTTTGAGGTCACGGCATGCACTGTCTACCAAATTGTTCAACATCCAGGCTTGTACGTCAACTCTCCGTGTGCGAAGATATAAAGCAGTCCTCTTTTTCTTTAAATATTCAACTCTTTTTCTAGTCTCTGCCACACGCTTGTTTAAGTCATGTAACCGCAAAAAGTTCTCCTCCATTAAACTGGCCATCTAAAAGTCTAGATCTTATCTCTGTGAAAGTTACAAGCAGTATATGCTCTTATCGACTCAAATTTAACTTTTTTACTGTTGGTTGGATAGCTAAAAACCAATCAGATTTAAAAATGGTATGTTTCATATGTGACCGATATGTTTTGTCGCGCGACACTTTCCCATTAACGACCCTTAAGGCTATACAAACGACCTTTAAGGCTATACAACTTATACGTGTTGTCATCGTTTTGTTGCGTGACATTTTCTTATTAATGAAAAACATTACTCATAATGTCAACACTTGCCGAAGCCTGCATAATAATTATTTCCCTCGCTGGATGGAGAAGCCTGCATACTAATTACTTCCTTTGCTGTTTTGTCGCGCGACACTTTTCATTATGCATAATGTCAACACTTCCTCTTAGATAATGTCAACACTTGCATACTAATTATTTTCCTCGCCAGATGGAAGAGCCTGCATACTAATTACTTCCTTTGCTGAATAATGCGCTTGCATACTAATTACTTCCGCCGCTGGATGGGGGGGGTTACCTACTGTCACACTCATGATCACATGCTATTGATGCGTCCTGGGATTCGCTCTGCCTACTCTTGGTGGTGTAAGTATCTTGACTAGGTTCTCTAATAGATGCAGTTGTTGGGATGGAAGACGAAAATCCTCTATTCTTTGAGGATGATGATGTGGTTGGACATCTTTTCCTCTTATAAATTTAATAAAGTTTGTGGCTAAGAAAGCCGATCCTTTCGAGTTCAAATGTAGGTTACTGCCGTTTAAGCATGAATTGTCTATGTTTTTGTTGTCAATGAATTTAAAGCCTTTTTTTCGCAAAACTTTTCCAGCTCTTTATTAACCTCTTTGACTTTCGTATTGACATTAATGTCGTTTCGGACAGTGATGCTAGACAGTCCGATTAATGAGTTTGGGAATATTTGCTCAGCGCAATTTGCCAAATTTTCTATATTTTCAACACATTCCCCTACGGTATCGTTGGGAATATTATTTGTACCTGCGTGTATTATGACATGCGATGGATTAGGTTCAGTGAATACAGAGTTTATCTCAGATTTGATCTCTTCAGCGTTTTTACCAGGGAATGTACGTTTGACAACCCTTCTCTTTGATATCTTTCTAGGGTTTATATTTTTAACAATTGAATCTCCGATCAAAATAATTGGGGAATCTCTAGCAACACTTTTATCGTTGTTTTCACGCACGGTTTTAACAGTTGACGTTTTATTCGAATAATTGTTGTTGGAATTTGTATAGGTTGCAGAGTCGTATTGTTGTTGCTAGTGTTGTCAGTGTTGCCCTGTTGCTCAGATACACCAGTTGATGCATTTGAAATCACTTCAATTACATCCGATTCTTTTTGTTTTGAATGAGTTGCATGACCATCACCATCCATAGAAGCTTTATCTCCATTCTCTGTATCCAGACAGGAATATCTGTTATTTAGACTAACATTATGATCAATAATTACAGGTTGTCTTGCACTTGCAACCTCCGAGTTAGCACGCGAAGAAGAAATAATCTCTTTTCTCCGCTTCGGACTGATTGTTACAGCTCGGTCTTCGTTCAACACCCTGATGACTGTTAAGAGACTTGCTATTTCGTTTTCAGCTGTCGTCAGCTTTGCGTTTATCTGAGTTATTGTGCTTTTGTATTCTAAAAGTTCCGCTTTAAGTGCTTCATTTGTTTCTTTCAGTAAGGTGTTTTCGCGAAGGATATGGTCATTTTGGGTCGGTGTATTTCGGGTTTCACTCACATCAAGAAGCTCTGTGATGACAATAGACGTCTCAGTTTGATGTTTCTGAAATTGATGCGTCAGTGAATCTAGTCTTTTTATGGCATGTTGAAGCGTCTGTTGGTCTTCATGCGACTCATTTGCTACTTGAAATTCGTCGTTTTTCTGGTTGAGCTGATGTGACTCGAAGCCACCGTTATCTGATTTTGATTGTGTAATTTGGGGCAAAGTCATCAGCTTGGATATAGAAAGTTGATTGTTTTTAGTATGAACTTTCAGCTGTTGAATTTGAACTTTAATCTCATTAATCGCTTCAGTTAACTTCTGATTATGCAAATACTGGAGCTCTGTCTGGTTTGTGGCGCTTTGGTCTATAGATATTTGTGAAATTTTCTGTATTTCGTCGTGAATTTTCCCTTCGATCTCTTGTGATTTACTTCCCAGTATGGTTATTATCTTTTTGCCTTGAGACCACTTGAGTTTGATAATTTCATCTTCGGCAACGGAATCATTATCGTTCGAAAATGCTTTAACATCACCGCCGGGCGAAGTCCATTTCCATGTTAGCTTCAGCTCGTTTGCAACGAAATACTTTAATTCCTCCAAATCCCCTGTCCACCTAAGCTTAGAATCTTCAATTGAGAAATAGTTATAAGCCATATTACTGTATTTGGCCAACTTTAACGGAGCAGCTTTTTGCACGACCGACTGTGTGTAGTCTCACAACTTACGCTCAAATCGCTTCTAGAACGCTTAAAACGCGATTTTGATTATTGTAACACCGTTTCTTTTCAGCTTACGAGAAACTTTTAGGTTTCATGTTTCTCCAAGTTATTTCACTCATCTCGATAGTTTGAGGGCCGAAAACATGATTCCCGCCTTGCTAAGTTTTGCAATTTCCATCTAGAAAGTCTCTTTTACGCCTGTGATTGAAGTATATCATTTCATTCATCTCAATGGTTTGAGCGCTGAAAACATGATTCCCGCCTTGCTAAGTTCTGCAATTTCCATTTAGAAGGTCTCTTTTACGTCTGTGATTGAAGTATATCATTTCGATCAACTCGTTCACTTTAGCACTGGAAACATCATTTTAAGCTCTAAAACATCGCCATGATCGAATTAAGACGGGAATCTTCAGTTTATGATTTGAGCATGTTTTTACGCTCATATCGCTTCTAGAACGCTTAAAACTCGATTTTGATGATTGTAAGGTCGTTTCTTTTCAGTTTACAAGCAAGTTATACGTTTCTTATTTAACATGTTATTTCGCTCATCTCAATAGTTTTTGCGCCGAAAACATGATTCCCGCCTTGCTAAATTCTGCAATTTCCATTTAGAAGGTCTCTTTTAGGCCCGTGATTTAAAAATATCATTGCGCTCAACTCGTTCACTTTAGCACTAGCAACATCATTTTAAGCACTAAAACATCGCCAGGATCGGTTTAAGACATGAATCTTTAGTTAATGATTTGAGCATGTTTTTACGCTCATATCGCTTCTAGAACGCTTAAAACGCGATTTTGATGATTGTAAGCTCGTTTCTTTTCAGTTTACAAGCAAGTTATACGTTTCTTATTTAACATGTTATTTCGCTCATCTAGATAGTTTTTGCGCCGAAAACATGATTCCCGCCTTGCTAAATTCTGAAATTTCCATTTGGAAGGTCTCTTTTAGGTCCGTGATTGCAGTATATCCTTGCGTTCAACTCGTTCACTTTAGCACTGAAAACAATATTTTGAGCTTTAAGACGTCGTGTTGATCGATTTAAGACAGGAACTTTAGTTGTTGATTTGACCGTGTTTTTACGCTCAAATCGCTTTCAGAACGCTTAAAACGCGAGTTTGATTATTGTAACACCGTTTCTTTTCAGCTTACAAGCAAGTTTTAGGTTTCTTATTTCTTCAAGTTATTTCACTCATCTCGATGGTTTGAGCGCCGAAAACATGATTCCCGCCTTGCTAAGTTCTGCAATTTCCATCTAGAAAGTCTCTTTTACGCCTGTGATTGAAGTATATCATTTCACTCATCTCAATGGTTTGAGCGCCGAAAACATGATTCCCGCCTTGCTAAGTTCTGCAATTTCCATTTAGAAGGTCTCTTTTACGCCTGTGGTTGAAGTATATCATTTGGATCAACTCGTTCACTTTAACACTGGAAACATTATTTTGAGCTCTAAATCGTCGCGGTGATCGATTTAAGACGGGAATCTTTAGTTGTTGAATTGAGCGTTTTTTAACGCTAAAATCTCTTCTAGAACGCTAAAAACAATATATTGATGATAGTAAGATCGTTTCTTTTCAGTATACAAGCAAGTTAAACGTTTGTCATTTAAACATCTTATTTCGCTCATCTCGATAGTTTTAGCGCCGAAAACATGATTCCCGCCTTGCTAAATTCTGCAATTTTCATTTAGAAGGTCTTTTTAGGCCCGTGATTGAAGTATATCATTGCGCTCAACTCGTTCACTTTAGCACTGAAAACAGTATTTTGAGCTCTAAATTGTTGCAGTGATCGATTTAAGACTCCCGTTTTTATTTGGTGATTTGAGTAGGTTTTTACGCTCTAGTCTCTACTAGAACGTTAAAAACGTTAATTTTATGATTGTAAGATCGTTTCTTCTCAGTTTACAAGAAGTTATACGTTTCTCATTTCAACATGTTATTTCGCTCATCTCGATGGTTTAAGCGCACAAAACATGATTCACCCCTTGCTAAATTCTGCAATTTCTATTTAGAAGGTCTCTTTTAGGACCGTTATTGCAGTATATCATTGCGCTCAACTCGTTCACTTTAGCACTTAAAATAATATTTTGAGCTCAAAAACGTCGCTGTGATCGATTTAAGACGGGAATCTTTAGTTGGTGTTTTGAGCATGTTTTTACGCTCAAATCGCTTCTAGAATGCTTAAAACGCGATTTTGATGATTGTAAGATCGTTTCTTTCCAGTTTACAAGCATTTTATACGTTTCTCATTTAAACATGTTATTTCGCTCATCTCGATCGTTTGAGCGCCGCAAACATGATTCCCGCCTTGCTAAGTTCTGCAATTTTCATTTAGAAGGTCTTTTTTAGGCCTGTGATTGAAGTATATCATTGCGCTCAACTCGTTCACTTTAGCACTTAAAATAATATTTTGAGCTCAAAAACGTCGCTGTGATCGATTTAAGACGGGAATCTTTAGTTAATGATTTGAGGATGTTTTTACTCTCATATCGCTTCTAGAACGCTTAAAACGCGATTTTGATGATTGTTCGTTTCTTTTTAGTTTACAAGCAAGTTATACGTTTCTGATTTAACGTGTTATTTCGCTCATCTCGATGGTTTTAGCGCCGAAACATGATTCCAACCTTGCTAAATTCTGCAATTTCCATTTAGAAGGTCTCTTTTAGGCCCGTGATTGAAGTATATCATTGCGCTCAACTCGTTCACTTTAGCACTGAAAACAACATTTTGAGCTTAAAAACGTCGCCGTGATCGAATTAGGACATGAGTCTTAAGTTAATGATTTGACCATGTTTTTGCGCTCATATCGTTTTTAGAACGCTTAAAACTTAATTTTGATTATTGTAAGACCGTTTCTTTTCAGCTTACAAGCAAATTTTAGGTTTCTTTTTTCTACATGTTATTTCACTCATCTCAATGGTTTGAGCGCCGAAAACATGATTCCCGCCTTGCTAAGTTCTGCAATTTCCATTCAGAAGGTCTCTTTTAGGCCCGTGATTGCAGTGTATCATTGCGCTCAACTCGTTCACTTTAATTTAATTTTAATTTAATTTAATTTTATGTGATTTGTCAAAAATTACTTGAATGGCAGTTCGAAAACGAGCTGGAAAACTCAAGTTTACATAGTTGACAGTAATAGTAAAATGCACATGAAAATTACATATAAGTTAATCTTACAAGTTACAAATTATTACAATAAAATTTATAAGTAAGAATTTAAAATTTCAAAAAAAGTTCCATTTGCGTACGCAATAAGGTAAAAAACTATCATTGTAGCGTTTAGTTCGTGCATTAAAAAGCGGGATAGATCGGGGATGTCTAAGTCTGTACTGATGATCCAAAGGTTCAGGCAATAGATGAGAAATTTTACTGGAAGTGTCACTATAATTGTTTTTATAAAAGGATCTGCATAACAGTTCCCTTCTCTCCTCAAGTGCAGGTAACTTTAGGTCTATCAGGCTTTCGGAGTAGGATAAGTGGGGAACAATAATTTTGAGTGCACGTTCTGAACATGTTCCAATTCATCGATCAGGAGTTTTGGTAAGGAGGTATGCCAGACTGGACAAGCATATTCCAAGACAGGTCTGATAAAACTACAATAAACTGTCTTGAGGTAACTTGGTTGAACGCCATTTCGCTTTAAAATCCTTAATGCATATAGGCGTTTATTAGCTTTAGAGGATATGTGTCTGACGTGTGTAGTCCATTTGAGATCTGAGGTCAAATATACTCCCAGAAGTTTGATGGTATTAACAACCTCAAGGGTTTGATTATCAGCGATTAAAGGTTCTACCGAAGGTTGACTGTGCAAAAATGACACAGTGAAATCTTCAGTTTTTTTAGCATTCAACTTCATGTTGTTCGCACTTGACACTGGGTCACATTGTCAATCTCTTGTTGTAATTTTGATTCATCCAGTTCACTAATTCTAATAACTTCAGAGACAGAACAATCATCAACATACTTATACGAAGGCAATTCACTAGACAGGTCGTTGATCATTATAAGAAAGAACAAAGGTCCGAGTTTAGTTCCTTGTGGTACGCCAGCTTTTATTTCTTTCCAATTAGATTTACAAGTTCTTAATGTAACCCGCTGTTGTCTGTTTTGAAGAAAACTTGAACACCAGTTTAATAGAACTGGTGGAACATTGAGAAGTTGCAACTTGTGCATCAGAATGTTGTGATCAATTAGATCAAAGGCCTTGCTAAAATCTATGAAACACGTTCGAATAATGGTGTTGGGTATTTCCAAAGCAGAGAGCCAATAATGGACTAGATGCACAAGGGCGTGGGTAGTCGAAAAATTTTTCACACTCCCGAACTGGAAGGGATCAATGTATGGCATGATTATAGGTGCGAGCCAATTGAAAACGAAGGATTAAAGAATTTTGCTCAACACTGCAGTTAAAGATATCGGTCTAAGATCCGTATCAATAGACTTTGGTCTAGGAATCTTTCTTAACGGTAGGACGTCCCCACTTTTCCACAATCTGGGAACATGGCCCTCTCTGATAGAAGAGTTAAACATGGAGCACACAGGTAAGCTAACAGTCGTGGCGCAGGTTTTCAAGAGCCAATTGGGAATCTCGTCTGGTCCTATAGCCTTGCGATTCTGGACTGACAACAGAGCAGCTTCAACGGCATCACGGGTAATAATGAACTCCTCGGGAATGTTAGGAATAGGTATTGGAGTAAAGTTTAATTGAGGTATATCGTCCCCAACACTGCAGAAAGATTCATTAATAGCAACGGCAAGATCGAAGTCGCTCAAAACAGTGCCATTAAAAACATTACTTGTTATCGGGGGTGGATTTGAAAGTCCAGATAACAATTTTATTCCATCCCACCACTTTTTAGGATTACTCTCATGAATGTTGTTAATTTTGTCGTTATATCACATGAGTTTAGCCGCATGAGTGGTGTCCAGTTAACCGTGTTCAAGAAAGTGACCAAGTTCTGTTTGTTGGAAGCTCGATAATCACGTTTTAGTAATCGTGTAGTTGGTAGACTTAGAGCATGTGTCGAGGTAGGTTGTAATAGAATGCTGGAATGGTCGGATTGGCCAAAAGGGGCAGGAGGATGACTTCATAGTAAGATGACAGGTCTGAGAAAGCTTGATCAAGGATATTGCCTCCCCTGGTGGGCTGTGTGACAAGTTTCTTCAATTTGAAAGAATTGCAAAGATTACCTGGTTTAAATTGATTGAAATCACCAAGAACCAAAAATGGCGGAATTAGAATAGGCGGCAAGTAAGGAATCCAAACATTTAAAGATATGCTTTCGAAGAACGTGATCATCACTCTGAGGGGGATGGTAAATTGTTCCCAATATTATAGAGTTAATTCCCCGTGGTAAACGTTCCATTCTGATTAAAAACCATTGACTTTCGATTTCTGGCTCATTCAGGGAGATTAATTCAACAAAGGCAAGTCTCGAGTTAATATAGGTACAAAGGCCGCCCCCGCGTTGGTCATTTGGTCTGTCCCTTCTGCACGATACATAACCAGTTATACGAATAAGTTCATCGGTTATTCGTGAATTTAATCATGTTTCTGTAATCACGACAACATCGTATAAATTGGTAGAAATTGATGCAACGATCTCGTCTATCTTATTTACCATCGACCTGACATTACTAAAACAAATCTTCAGGAAGAGAGGAAATGTGACAGTTCTACGCAAAAGAATTAATGAATTATAATTAGGGACTCTAATGCACTCGGGCCGTTTAGATTTCCTGGGTTTCATAATTGAAGGAGTCATATATTTGTTAAGTTCCTGGTAAGTATCCGAGGCATTGCTGCTTAATTTAATTTTCCGGAGGCTACAACGATTACCGAGTATGCCAGAATTATAATTGCTGATAGTTCGGTAATCGCGTGCAGTAATCCGAACGGGGATCGTAGTAGGTACTATACCAGTGTTGATTTGCGAGGTGTTGATTTGCGAGGTGTTGATTTGCTTTAGCACTGAAAACAATATTTTGAGCTCAAAAACGTCGCTGTGATCGATTTAAGACGGAAATCTTAAGTTGGTGTTTTGAGCATGTTTTTACGCTCAAATCGCTTCTAGAATGCTTAAAACGCGATTTTGATGATTGTATGATCGTTTCTTTCCAGTTTACAAGCATTTTATACCTTTCTCATTTAAACATGTTATCTCGCTCATCTCGATGGTTTGAGCGCCGCAAACATGATTCCCACAAGTTCTGCAATTTCCATTTAGAAGGTCTTTTTTAGGCCTGTGATTGAAGTATATCATTTCCCTCAACTCGTTCACTTTAGCACTGGAAACATCATTTTAAGCTCTAAAACGTCGCCATGATCGATTTAAGACGGGAATCTTTGGTTAATGATTTGAGCATGTTTTTACGCTCATATCGCTTCCAGAATGCTTAAAACGCGATTTTGATCATTGTAAGGTCGTTTCTTTTCAGTTTACAAACAAGTTACACGTTTTTCATTTAACATATTATTTCACTCTCTCAATGGTTTGAGCGCCAAAAACATGATTCCCGCCTTGCTAAGTTCTGCAATTTCCATTTAGAAGGTCTCTTTTAGGCCTGTGATTGAAGTATATCATAGCGCTCAACTCGTTCACTTTAGCATTGAAAACAGCATTTTGAGCTCTAAAACGTCGCGGTGATCGATCTAAGACGGGAATGTTTAATTGTTTAATTGAGCATTTTTTTTACGCTCAAATCGCTTCTAGAACGCTAAAAACACGATATTGATGATTGTAAGATCGTTTCTTTTTAGTTTACAAGCAAGTTATACGTTTCCTATTTGAAAATGTTATTTCATCATCCCGATGGTTTGAGCTTTGAAAACATGATTCCCGCCTTGCTAAGTTATGCAATTTCGATTCAGAAGGTCCCTTTAAAGCCCGTGATTGCAGTATATCATTTCGCTCAACTTGTTCACTTTAGCACTGGAAACATCATTTTAAGCTCTAAAACATCGCCATGATCGATTTAAGACGGGAATCTTTAGTTAATAATTTGAGCTTGTTTTTACGCTAATATCGCTTCTAGAACGCTTAAAACGCGATTTTGATGATTGTAAGGTCGTTTCCTTTCAGTTTACAAGCAAGTTATACGTTTCTCATTTAACATGTTATTTCGCTCATCTCGATAATTTGAGTGCCGAAAACATGATTCCCGCCTTGCTAAATTCTGCAATTTCCATTTAGAAGGTCTCTTTCAGGCCCGTGATTGCAGTATATCGTTGCGCTCAACTCGTCCACTTTAGCACTGAAAACAATATTTTGAGCTCTAAGACGTCGTGTTGATCGATTTAAGACAAAAATCTTTGGTTGTTGACTTGAGCGTGTTTTTACGCTTCAGTTTTGATTATTGTAAGACCGTTTCTTTTCAGCTTACAAGCAAGTTTTAGGTTTCTTTTTTCTACATGTTATTTCACTCATGTCAATGGTTTGAGCGCCGAAAACATGATTCCCGTCTTGCTAAGTTCTGCAATTTCCATTTAGAAGGTCTCTTTTAGGCCTGTGATATAAGTATATCATAGTGCTCAACTCGTTCACTTTAGCACTGAAAACAATATTTTGAGCTCAAAAACGTCGCTGTGATCGATTTAAGACGGAAATCTTTAGTTGGTGTTTTGAGCATGTTTTTACGCTCAAATCGCTTCTAGAATGCTTAAAACGCGATTTTGATGATTGTAAGATCGTTTCTTTCCAGTTTACAAGCATTTTATACGTTTCTCATTTAAACATGTTATCTCGCTCATCTCGATGGTTTGAGCGCCGCAAACATGATCCCGCCTTGCTAAGTTCTGCAATTTCCATTTAGAAGGTCTTTTTTAGGCCTGTGATTGAAGTATATCATTTCCCTCAACTCGTTCACTTTAGCACTGGAAACATCATTTTAAGCTCTAAAACATCGCCATGATCGATTTAAGACGGGAATCTTTAGTTAATGATTTTAGCATGTTTTTTAGATCTTAACAGATGATCTTAAATGGAATAAACATATCGGAACAGTTGTGTCTAAAGCTTCGAAAAGACTGTACCTTTTAAAGCAATTACAACATGCTGGAGTCGATGAACATCATTTAATTGATTTTTATGACGCGTGTATTGGATCAGTTGTGGAATATGCCTGCGAAGTTTTTCATTCAAGTCTTCCTACGTATCTTTCCGACGAATTAGAACGGGTACAAAGATGAGCATTGAGGATAATTTTTCCGAGAATGAAATATAAGGAAGCCTTACAACAGGGACATCTTCAGTCACTTTACGATAGACGAGAATATCTATGTACAAAGCTTTTTCAACAAATTGAACAAGATCCTTGTCATAAATTGAAAACTCTTCTACCTAACTTGAATACAAGTGTTGACAGCCTTCGAACTGTGAGAAAGTATACATTTCCCTTAATAAAAACAGATCGTTTTAAAAACTCCTTTATACCTAGTCAAGCATCTAAAGTAATGTTGTGAATTCGAGAGTACTGGAATTTTAGGTACTATAAATTTTAGTATATATATAATTACACTAATATAATGGTATATAGGATATATTTATAATCATAACAATACAATAGTATTAATAACCTTGTTTTAATTAAAATAGTATACATTATTAAGTAAATAATACTATATTTTGTAAATCATTTGTAATTCAGCCGTTTTTGGCTGCGATATTTGATTATTAAACTATCCATCCATCCATCCGTCCGTCCGTCCGTCCGTCCGTCCGTCCGTCCGTCCGTCCGTCCGTCCGTCCGTCCGTCCGTCCGTCCGTCCGTCCGTCCGTCCGTCCGTCCGTCCGTCCGTCCGTCCGTCCGTCCGCTAAAACTATGCGCGATGCCGGCTGCCTGCCTTACGTCACAGGAAAAAGCCCCCTGATTGGCCAGCTGAAAACTCAATTTTTTTACCGCGAAAGCAAAACCGGGGGGAGAAATGTTAAAATTTTCAAAGAACTACGCCAACGCTGCGGAGGGAAATTTGAAGTGAAAGCTTTTTTAAAAACAACAACTCAGTAACAACTGCAAACAACTGCGAAAAATTTTAAACTGAAGTGCAAAAGATGTGAAGAGGTGCAAACGAAGAAGCATTGTAAATTCATTGTATATTACGTAGCTCCCCGGTTTTGCTTTCGCGGTAAAAAAATTAAGTTTTCAGCTGGCCAATCAGGGGGCTTTTTCCTGTGACGTAAGGCAGGCAGCCGGCATCGCGCATAGTTTTAGCGAAAATTAACTAAAAATTTGATGACTTTTCGCGAATTTCGTCGGGTAAATAAAGTTGAAATGACACAAAAATACAACGTACATGCTTTTCAGGTATGTCTTCTCAATATGTGTATGTTTTTAAATGAATATCGAAGTCTTTTTGCAGATTTTTTTGTGTTTTAAATTTGGTACGAGTGTTCAAATTTGTATTTACTTGCCAACCTTTGTGTTAATATATACATTATGTAACAGATGCTGTCCCACTGAACGCTATATTAGAACTGTACGCATTCCGGGTGACCTGTGATTCAAGGTCACAAAACCTGGCGTCTCTGTTAACAGAAACGATCAGCCGGGCCGTTAATTCAGCATTACAGGGAATAGAGAACAGCAATACACCACAGGTAAGCTAAAGATTCTTCATAACTATTTGCAAATATGAATAATTGAACGCTTCGATAGACGCACCTGGGGGCGAACTCAAGACAATACTCATTAATTATTCAACATTTTTATGCTTTTAAAGCCCAAGCGGAAAAAATATTTTACTGTTTTTAAAATGCTTCAATGTAATTTACATATATCAACGTATTCTTGTTAGCGACAACAACAACAACAACAGTCGAATACTCGGCCAATACCAAGTGTATTAAACCAGCGCCAAAATGCCAGACAGGCTTCAGCAGTTCGTGCTCAGGGGGAGAGCAGTCAACAATCGAGTGGCAACAATACGGTAACATATCTTCATATTTTATATTAAGCGTACATTGCTTCGTTCACAGTGCGCACCCATTCCAAGGGCAATTCCACAAGACAGTTTTTTTTTGGTGGTGGACCTGGTGGTGGTGGTGAGTTCTGCATAATTTGCAGAGTACAGGGCAATGCACTGCTCATGTCGATCCCTACGGGTGGGGTGCTGGCTGGGATTCATATTGACTGGTGCATAACTGTGTAATGTTCAACACAACAGGACCTTATGCTTCAACTGGAAAGTACAAAACTGCCATTTGACACCCCCGACCAGGTGGAGGGGGGGGGGGAGGGCATTATTACTTTGTTCTGTTTTTCAGTATTGGATCAATTTATTGGCAAATTGATCCAATATTTATTTATACTATATTAGATTTAAGATGATAGCCAGCTTGATAACTGAGATGGAACATACTCATATATTCGTGCTCCGCAGGATTAATTTCTTGGAGGTACATGAATATGTACCCCTCCCAGTTATCGAGCTAACTGCAGGCCTATTTTGATTTCACTGTGACTTAACTTTGGAAAGGACAAAATAAGAATTTTATGGCTTAAAGTAACTGAAACAGAAAAGCACAAGTACACTAAATCACAATAGACTACAGAAGAGAAAGTGGGACACTTTAAATTTTAACTGTAAATGCATGAAAAAATAGGGTTGACAACTCAATTTAGACATGATTATGCTAACATTACTTTAATTTTGTGTAGGCAAATGTTGCTGTTGCTGAAAGGTATGGAATACAAGCCTTTCCTTTTAAAAGTTGATATAAAACTGATGCATGTATTTTTCATATGTACTGTTGTGAGCAATAATTGCATAGAGAATTGATTTAATGCATTAAATAGGACATCAATGATGTACATGTAACACTATACTATTATTTAGACTTTGGGAAGATCTAAAGATAACCTAAAATAGTTTAAATTTTGTGAATGTAGGCAGGCACAGGTTTTAATCCAAGATGTATGCCAGCACTGTCACCTTGGCAAGTAGGCTTTTTCCCTAAATGTTGGTTCCACATAGAAAACACTCGAGTCAGCTCCTCAGAATAATTGTTATTATTGTAACTTGATTATCCTAACAATAAATTTCTTGCTTATAATTTGCTGATCCCAAAAATGCTTCAATTGCAGAAAGCCTGGTAGACCCAAAAAGGTCATTCCAAAGCAACAACTGGAAACTTTGTTTGCACTAAAAGTACCCATATCATCTATAGCTAAAAAATTTGGAGTATCCAGGCACCTGGTCTACAATGCTATCAAGGATTATGAAATTGAGCATGAAAGGTTCACTCAACACTCTCAAGGTGAAATTGAAAGTGCAGTAACAGCTGCTAAACAAAGGCATCCAAATGCTGGGGAAGTGATGATGCAAGGACATCTGGCATCATCAGGAATTTATGTGCAGAGGCACAAAATAAGAAGTGCAATACACACAGTTGATCCCGAAGGTGTTCAGGAAAGGAAGAAAAAACTTATTAGAAGAAGGACATACTCAGTTCCCAGTCCGAATTACGTGAGGCATATTGACGGGAACCATAAGCTTGTGCGCTGGAGGTTTGTTGTTCATCATGGTATAGATGGTTTTAGTCGCATGGTTGTCTTCGCTCGCTGTTCACCCAATAATCAAGCTGAGACAGTTCACGCACAATTCCGTGAGGCAGTGTCAAGGTATGGAAGGCCACAGAGAATACGAACAGATCACGGTGGGAAAATGTCGATATTTGGCATGATATGATTTCGACCCTAGGTGAAGAAGCTAAACCAGTGCTCGTTGGTAAATCTGTCCATAATCAGAGAATCGAAAGACATAACAGAGCATTAAACGAGCAAGTAATGTCCGTCTTCAAACACGAGTTCTACCAATTGGAAAGTGAAGGTATTCTGGATGTGAACAATGACACAGATATCTTCTGCCTTCATTACATCTATTTACCACTCATTAACCAGGCAGTCTCAGAATTTGTAGCAGCTCACAACTGCCACAAAGTGTCCACCGAAGGGAATAAGACACCAGAGCAATTGTTCTGGGGGAACATTCATTTGAGTGAAATACATCATAATCCTCTGCCTGAACATGCAAATCAGCCAAACATTGGTGAACTTATTGAAAGTGATCTTCCGCATGCTACCGTCCCCGAAATTCCAAACCCAATTAGTGAGAATGGTCTGAATGAGCTTCAACAACTGGTAAGCTCCTTATCAAATGCAGAAGGTATGGCAGTGTACAGACGAGTTGTTGCTTTTGTTGGTGAGAACATGCTTGATGAGTTGCTACCGCTGTCTTCTTGATGTACAGTATTTTCAACAAAACAAGGTTTCATATTTGTTACGAATGACATAAAATATATAAATTTCTGGGAACCACTGTGCCAGAAGGTAGCAGGGCCAGCCATAATTTTAGGGGGAAGGCACTCGCGGTATATATTATATATTATTAGAGTACTGTATTTTCAAACTGTGGTTAATTAATTACGAACAATAGGTCATAGCCATTACTACGTCGGTTATCTGAAAAACACGGACACGGACAACATGCTAACTCTAACCCTAACGGTAACCCTAACCCTAACTATTATTTCACATAGAATTGTTACTTTATAAAACGGGTGACATGATTTTTTCTCATTTTCCGCTTTGATTGCTCTTTTTTGTATTTTTTGCGTGTCCGTTGTCCGCGTTGTCCCTGTCTGTGTTGTCTGTGTTTTCCAGATACTACGTTTCATAAGTTTTGCATAATTTTAACAACCAAAGCCCGTTTTCCACCATTTCCAATTCAACCGTATCGTAGCGAAGCGTATTCTATTGTGTCCATATCATTAGTTTTGCCTGAGTGTTCACGAAACAATGGAATACGCTACGTATCGATACGATTGAAGTGGAACACGGCCTTAAGCCCAAATGTTTTGCCAACATCAAGGCTTGATTACAACACTATGATTACAATATAATCTAAGCGAAGCGTTCTGCATGTTCGCAGTAGCTAAATAATGCTAGGAAACATCATGTTTAATCTATTGGAATCTCAGCACAAAGCAACAATATACACAACGTTAATTAACAGATGTCTGATTTTTTAACCCGACCGTCGTCGTCCCATCAAATGACCTACATAACGTCTAGATTTGACAGTTTTTAATATGTGCTTTCGGTTTTAAAAGAGCCTTCAATACATAATGCAAATACATTAACAGAAACGTTTTCAACTGTTAGAAACTCAAATGCAAATTTTATATCAACAACAGTATAGTCTTGCGTAAATTGTGGTAATGATTACACGTTTTCTGGCATCGTTAAAGCCTGGTTTTCATGTCTTACTTCATCGGCGATGTCCTATGTCAGCCATCATGCAACGAATGCAACCGATGAATAAAACCCTTTGCGTTACGGAAATTATTTTCTCCTTCAGTGATCTCGGAAAAAAGATCGGCGATGAATTGTGATATATAAAAACTAGGCTTAATAAACATTACATACAGTAACATTGCTTTATACTCAAGGCGTTCCAAACGTCGGGGAATTTATGATGGCATCATCCATAAGTGATTTGAATTCTTCATACGATACTTCTGAATTCATTTTATGTAACGGTAGGAAAAGTACATTACCACATGTGTTGCTTCGTGGCCGTACATCATTCCAAAATTTAATACTAGGATTTGGTTCAAGACCAAGGGGTGGGACCTCACTGGCACAGGTAGCAAATATTAGAATATCTTCTAATTTTACACGTAACACATCTCCATCTTCCGGTTCTAAAAATTGCATACATATGTTGTAAATGTTAAAAGTTCAAAAAGAATGTAGCAAGGTATGCATATATAAAATTGTTTTATACCTTGACGATCTTGAAGGTAGTCTCTCCAATACATCACAATCAACTCTTCTTGTTCCCTTTGCCTAGTCCCTTCCTCCGCATATGCGACATTGAATAACCCATCGATTACACTTGCAGTGAGAGGTTTTGCTTCGTGACAAAACACTTCCTCAAATAAATTGGGATGACGTTGCATCAAGGACAGAACATTCAGAGTCGAAAGACCTTCTTTAAACTGTGTAAGAGCCGAACATGCTTTGTCAATGACATAGAAACGGCACAGCTCATCCAACAGCCTCTGCTTATTTTCAAACTTCGGTAAACCATAATACCCAGCCTGATTGAAGCAATCTATAAGACTTTCACGCCTAGTTACTTCTGTGAATGATGAATTGTCATCGCAACTAGAAATCTACAAAAGAATTGGACTGCGATAACAAAAAGTAAAAACACCAACATGTGGTTTTAAAATGTATTTTAATACGCGAATATATGAATAAACACCCTCCCAATGAACGCTTTACAGTTGTTACGCCCGTACATGTAGGGTTGTACGTACAGTATGGAAACGAACAAACTAGTTTTGAACTCTCGTATTTTAGTAGCCTATGTTAGAAAACAAAAAATTCCCATACCTCCAATAAAGTGTTCCTCGTGGTGCAGTCTTGACCATCATCGATTGATGGCTTGCAATTACCTTCGCCATAAACTAGGAATTCGTACATGCAGGGGACAAGACATCGTCCAACACTCCCACCATTGCACAAGGAGATTGCCAAAAGCTTACCACATAGGTAGTACAAGTTTTGTCGTTTCGCTACACAAATAAGAGAAGAATGACATAGTGAAACGGTAATTTGGAGATGTTGGTATCCAGTCTGATGAACACTTTACACGCGAAAATTTCCTATGAATCTTTGAAAACAATTGAAGCAACACTCCGATTGAAGTAACAAAATAAAGCATATGTCAACCTCTGTCCAATGACTGGGTTATATGTACACAGGAATGGCTTACCTTCTTGGTTTAACACGAGCATTTTTCTATTAGCTGGCCCAGCAAAAGCATTTGACGAGAACACACCCTGAACAGCAAGTCTCAAAAACTCACGGGTTGGTCCGCCAAGGTCCACTGCCCCCTCGCTAGAACCAAGTTCATCAGCGAATTTTACGGATAGAGGAAGAGATGCTTTGAAGTTGGGTCGTCCAATCTTCCTAATTCCGTCGATGAATACGTGTTTTCTTCGGACATTTACGAGATTCTTCGATACTTCCGCGTCATGCGGTCTTCCTAACATTTCTGTTTTGACATGTTCCCCAATAACATACGAAAGACTAACATCAGTGCCATCGTAGGAATTACTATACAATCCATAAAATGAGAGACATTTTTATCGAGCTTAGAAAAATGACGTCATAGCGTGTGAAGAACAAAAAAGTAGGCACGGACGCAGTCGAATGCGTGACTTTTTGTTCTTCACACGCTATGGCGTCATCTGTGATCTATTACAGTACAGAAGCACAAAAAAATGAAATCTATTTGTTTTATATTATAATAAAGTTGACAAAAATCATGCGAAGACCCGCAAAATAAATGAGCTAAATTAGATCACGCCATCATTTGACGTCATCCGTGCGTGTGTACTTTAATAACACAAAGCCCACGACCAATGAAAATGCAAAACGAACACGTATTATTATATAAATCAATATAGCAGAAATTGAGACACTTTCTTAGGAAAACTTGGAAAAAAGGTGAGATTATTTGAAATCGATTTTCATGTCTACAATAGAGATGACTTGGTATACTGATTTGGTGTTACCGAAGGCAAAACCCAAGGCTGGAGTTTTTCTTATAATGGTTCCTTTTTCTGGATAACTTATGTGTTGAGGAAAAGAAAGCCAATACCTTGATTTCTTTTAAAAGGCATATTCAACATGAAGGGCTTTTAAGGCTCTAAAAGATCTTAAATCCCTAACAATGATTTCTGTAAAATATATTATTATTTTTTTCTTTTGTCACAGGCTCCCCATGGATATCAGCATTTCATTGTTAGGACTACCATGCCTATATAAAGTCTTATGTAATATAATGTAATATGGCTATTAGCCAATAAGCATTCAGAATTCACAACTGTTATATTATAATAATTATCATCATCAACCAGGATCACGGAGCGTAACTTAAAGTGATAGGGCATGGTGCAAGAGTCCAAATACGAAAGCTAGAGTACATGTATCTAGGCAGGTCTTGGGCCATTTACCCTTGGGAAGTTTTGAGAACTAGAACAATGGAAATGCCATTTTCTTTAATTTGGACATCAATATTTAGCTGCAATTTTGTAACTTTGCATGATTTGGTAACCTTACAGCCCAGGACTGGCTTGCTCGGAAATAGACAATCTCATCAATGGTGATGTGGGACCATGCCCCCCAGCTCTGCGGTCCTGGTTTACCTAACTGCTACCAACCCTTCTTGTGATGCAAGACTGTTCTGTATTGCATTTTGTACACCTAAATCTTCCACTTCATCATCACTGACTTCCAGCAGATCAGTGTCTCCCAGCCACCCCAAGTATGAGCTGTAACATAATAAAAATATATGGTGACCTAAGGTATTTTACCAATACATAATTAACTAATAATATAATTTAAAACATTAGGTTGTCAATCAAATTAAATCTTAACCAATAGGAATTTTGCATCGCGTACGCCTCTGAGAAATACAAGATATCATAGTTTTTGGGCTGGCCGTATTTCCCTCGCAGCCGCCTCAGTTTCACAGAAATACGGCCAGCTTGCTGGCTAGAAATTATGTACCACTGTACCAAGAAAAATTGATTTAAATACATTTGCAATTTAGAACCTAAATATACTAACTATCCATTACCTATAAAATGTGCTCTCACTGGATGAGGCTAAATTATTACACGTAGATGAAGATGTACTGTCTCCATAAAAAATCACTGAGTGACTTTCATGGGCATTTTCAGCATGTTCTTGAATGACATCGTCATTATCATTCTCTTCCTGAAAAACAGTTTAGTGATCCAAAGTATTAACTTGATGAGTTTAAGAAAGGTATATGGTGTAAAATGTGATTGATAGACCCTAATACCTGTGGCAGTGAAGGCTAATGGCTCATGTGCACTTAGCTTTTGGTTTTATTAATTCAACCCAAAGTTAATATTACAGTGAGCCCTGGCACAAATCACATTAATTACAGGGAAAATTAAATTGTATTTAATAAAAATAGATTATATTTCGAACACAGAAGTGAGATATAACAATGCTTTATTCTTCATTAAACTTTACACAGCTGATGAAGAAAAAATAACAAAGACTGGTAACTAATATTACGTCATAAAGTGACTGTTAACACGAGGCAAGCCTCGACTCAAGTCAGTTCTTCATCAGCTCGCTTTGCACAGCAAACGTTTCGTCGAGTCACTCCGAAAATACATTCTTATTTAATTAATTTACGTCCTCTGGTATAGCTTGGTGATGGCTTCGGATGGGGTAGAGGTAGATAGTACTCCTGAGGAACCCCAGTCAGTTTCACGACCTGTGTCGTGTGGAAAAGAGCCGGTTTCAGAACCGAGGAAAAAAATCTTCCGTAGCCCGCTCGGCGGCCGGGAAAAAATCTCGAAAGCGTAGGCTTTCACCAAAACCAAAACCCTCCAAATCAAAAAGGAAGAGGTCCAAACGGTCCAAATTTGTCTACTCGACTTCACCAAGCTCGGATACCAGTGAAACTTCGAGCTCCGATGATGAATCCAGCTCGACTTCGTCAAGCAGCGTTTTTGAGCGCGAAAAATCTGGCCAGTCCTTTCAGACCGATGAAAATGGGGTCTCGATCTCGCCCGAAGTGCTAGATTTTGCTGTTTCTGCCGCTTTTCAGGGCCTGTCAAAGTCCGAAAGAAAAAACCTGGCAAAAGAGGCACCAGCACGCTGATTTGCGGCCAAAAAGAGTTGATAGGTTCATGAAAAAATATTTCAAGCGCAAGGGCATTTCGTTCAATCCCAGCATGGACAGAAGGCAGTTGAATCTCGCTGCCCGTATTTTAGATCCTATTGGCCCTCTCACACAGTTGTGGGAGGCCGCTCTAGCAGCAAACGAAAACCAAACGGGTTTAGATCCTGCCGTAGTTGTCGAATTCGTTCGCCAGGCGATTTCGCTAGTGGGAAATGCTTCCTTTTGTGGGCTTTCTGATCGCTGTAAAAGCCTGCTCGCAAAGGTTTCTGCGGAATCCTTAGATTTACTGGATGAGAGAAATTTGTTTGAAAAGAATTCTGCCGATTTGTTCGGCAAAAAATTCAAAAAAGCCATGCTAAAAGAGTTTAAACATGACAAGATTATGGATAATCTCTTCGGTCGCAGTAGCCATGGCAACCGCAAGCAGTTTTTTCACCAGCAGCCCGGGAAACGCCCGGGCTTTTTCCCGGGTACCAATGCCCGACCGGGCATTCGTCAGTGGTCCGAAAGTCCCCAAAACCGCGGTTGGCAGACAGGGAAAACTCAGTTCAGGAGCTTCGCGCCAAGAACAAAGAGGCGCTATCAACAGAGCGGAAAATAACTCAAGGTATTTCACCTGTTTTAAAACAATTTCCAGAGGCACGGGCCGGACTACCGAGTTTGCAACCCACAGCAGTTGCGCAAACGGGACCTTTGAGTCGTTTAAAAATAGATTTTCTCGCCATCACTCAGCCAGCGAAGTTAGCCGGCCGTTTGGCTCATTTTGTTCAAAATTGGCGTCTCATTTCAAGCGACTTAGACGTTCTGGCGGCCGTTGTGGGTTACAAACTCGAGTTCACAACAACTCCACTCCAAACAGGCTTGCCCCCCGTACTACATTTCTTAAAATCGGACTCGGCCAAAATCGATACCGAGATCCAATCCCTGATACAGAAAGGGGCCCTAAAACAGGTTCAACCAGAAGCAGACCAGTTTCTGAGCAATCTTTTTCTAGTCCCCAAACGAGACGGGACTTCACGTCCAGTGATCAACCCCAAGGGTTCGAACGGTTTTCTCCAATACACACATTTCAAAATGGAGGGTATCCATCTCCTGCGAGATCTGGTTCAGCCGGGGGACTGGCTGGGCAAAGTCTACCTGAAGGATGCCTATTTAGTAGTACCGATTTGGAAGGGTCACCGGAAGTATCTTCGTTTCCTTTGGAAAGAGACACTTCTGGAATTTGCCTGTCTCCCGTTTGATCTAGCTCTCGCACCGAGATTGTTCACCAAAATTATGAAGCCTGTCGTTGCCTTGCTTCGCCGGGCGGGTATTCGGTTGATAATTTACCTGGACGATCTGTTGTTCATGCATGCAACACAGGAGGGGCTGCGGGAGGACATGGCCACAGCCCACAACCTCCTGGAAAACCTAGGGTTTGTGATAAACCTAGAGAAGTCAGTGTTTGTTCCAACGCAAAAACTCGAATTTCTGGGGTTTGTGATCAATACCATAGATATGATTCTTGTATTGCCCGACGACAAGGTGAAGTCGATCAAATCTCTGTGCAGGACTTTGCTGGGGCAACAACTAGTCTCAGTACGGGACCTTTCTCAACTGATTGGCAAGCTTACGGCATCAATTCAGGCTGTTTTTCCTGCGCCCTTGCATTATCGCCACCTCCAACACCTCAAAAATCAGGGTCTTGCGAGGGGAAGTGGCTACGATTCTTGTTTACCCCTTTCACGGGAAGCGAGGGAGGAAATCCAGTGGTGGCTAGTCCACCTCGAAGCATGGAACGGCAAAGCCATCCTGAGCTCACCCCCCAATCTAGTGATCGAGACCGATGCCTCGAAGGTAGGGTGGGGAGCAGTCTGTCGAGAAGTGAGAACAGGAGGCCTGTGGTCTCAGATGGAAAAGAAGCTCCATATAAATTGCCTGGAGTTGCTAGCCGGCTCGTTTGCGGTGAAAAGTTTCACCAAGAACCGATTGTGTGCCCATGTGAGGCTTCGCATGGACAACACAACTGCAGTAGCCTATGTGAACCGATTAGGG
The DNA here is from genome assembly GCA_963855995.1 of Muricea muricata. Taxonomy (NCBI): domain Eukaryota; kingdom Metazoa; phylum Cnidaria; class Anthozoa; order Malacalcyonacea; family Plexauridae; genus Muricea; species Muricea muricata. The sequence goes on from OY979719.1 coordinate 11,822,437, forward strand.
GGTACCCATTCTTTAGTCCTCTCCAATTTAGCGCTTGCTCTGTGGGAATGGGCCCAAAAGAACAGCATCATGCTCAGCACAGAACATTATGCGGGCCATCTCAACACGGTAGCCGACTGGGAGTCGCGTCACTTCCGGGATGCCAGCAACTGGCGCCTAGACCAGAACGTCTTCAGTTCCCTGATGCAAATTCGAGGACCTTGTGCGATAGATCTGTTTGCCGACAGATTGAACAGCCAGCTTCCGCAATTTTACAGCTGGAAACCAGACTCATTGTCAATAGCAACGGATGCTCTACTGCAGGATTGGTCTCGAGGCCGGAATTATGCCTTCCCGCCCTTTTGCCTGATCATGCGCTCCCTAGCCAAATTACAGGGGGCGGGCGAGGAATTGATCTTAATCACGCCAGTCTGGCCAACACAAGCCTGGTATTCCAGAATTCTAGACATGTCTGTAGCGCCGCCTGTTCTCCTCCCGTTCTTTCCGGACCTATTGCTGAGCCCATGGGGCGAGAGACACCCGTTACTACTGAACGAGACCTTGTCGTTAGCCGCATGGCATGTCTCAAGCAATCCTTGCAATCGGAGGGCATTTCTCCAGACGCTTCCCGGCTCATCCTGGCAGCATGGAGGCCAAGCACAAGCGCAGTTTATAACTCCGCCTGGAAAAAATGGCATTGCTGGTGTGACCGCCGGCAAATTGATCCACTTTGCCCCACTTTGGCTAATATAACAAGTTTCCTTGCCTGGGCTTTTGATGAAGGTTTTGAATACCGGACAATCAACACTTATCGGTCTGCGTTATCTGGAGTGTTACCGCCCATTGAAGGTTTTGCGGTGGGTCAGCATCCACTCGTCGTCCGCTTGTTGAAAGGGATTTTAAACTTGCGCCCTGCGATGCTTTGTTACCAGAGCTCGTGGGATGTTTCTCTTGTTTTAGACTACTTCCGTGCGCAGCCAGAAAATAAGGACTTACCGCTAAAAACTTTGTCACGCAAATTGGCAATGCTTCTTGCCCGTACTGCTCCAAAACGTTCTTCGGAACTTCAGCTTCTTGACACTCCTTTTATGCGCCTACATCCGGAAGGTGTTGAATTTCAGTTGCCTGGTCTAACTAAAACATATTCGGAGATTTCTACGGTGTTCTTCGCAAAATTTGAACAAGATCATAACTTATGTGTTCTCCGTTGTTTGCAAGCTTATCTGGAGAAGACACGAGTTTTTCGTCCTATTCTTGTTCCCGCTCAACCAAACCGGTTATTAATTAGTTATCGTAGACCGCACGCCCCGGTAAAGTCATGCACAATTGCCCGATGGATCAAGTCAGTTTTGGGCAAAGCGGGGATTGATACTACCATTTTCAAAGCCCCATTCCACTCGTTCCACTTCCACATCGAGGGCAGTGAGTGGCGGGGTATCGCTAGAGGAAGTCCTAAAGATGGCTGATTGGTCAGGGCCTTCTACATTTAATCGATTTTACTACCGTCCGCGTTTTGACAACGCTTTTGCGCGGTCAGTGTTAGAGAGTGCGGAGTAGTTCCTGTTTAGCTTTAAACAAGCATTGTTATATCGAACTTCTGTGTTCGAAATATAATTGGGGATTTTGCAAGGGCGCGTAGCGCCCGAAGTAAAGTCAAAATTATATGAGAACACAGAAGTGAGATATAACAATCCCACCCTCCCTACCCGTTATCTTCGTTTATTGACTTTTATAGATAGCCTATCGGTAAAACTGGTGTTTGGCAGTGTAAGCTGTTGGATCCCTAAGGTGGTGGAAGTGTCTGTTTTTTACTTTGAAGGTGTTCTGACCTGGAAATGTTGAAGGAAGTTCCATGGCTCGCTGATTTTGAACTGACTTGAGTCGAGGCTTGCCTCGTGTTAACAGTCACTTTATGACGTAATATTAGTTACCAGTCTTTGTTATTTTTTCTTCATCAGCTGTGTAAAGTTTAATGAAGAATAAAGCATTGTTATATCTCACTTCTGTGTTCTCATATAATTTTGACTTTACTTCGGGCGCTACGTTTAAAATTCCCAATTGCATAAGTAAGCTTACCATAGCATTGTCAAAGGGATTCTTTTTTGCTAATATATATAAGCTACCCTGAGAACAAATGGACAAAACTTCAGGTGAATTCCAGCAGAATGATGAAGACACCGTTGGAGTTTTTAGTTTCTTTGTCCCTGGCATGATACTAGTAAAAGATAACAAACTGTCACACAATGAAAACCCACACTGGACTTTTGAATTAGTTTTTATTACAATGCTGTTTTATTACTGAGCTGCCTAGTCAAATGGTGAAGAGTCCCATAAATTAGAGAAATCTAAAATTCAAAATGCCTCACCACATTTTCTCTATTAAGCTGGGGACCAGGCCTATTCTTTTCATGCATTATATGGGGGGGGGGGGCAAGGCTAGGCCTGTTAGAGTAGGGTTTGAGAGAGAGGCTAATCTGAGAGGGCAGTTATTTAATGAACTATAAATTGAATAATTGAAGGTTATCTCTGTAACTGTCCATGCCTGTCAAATGTTGGGATCCTAGGTAGCAGCAATACCTACAACTGCCTGAAACTAACTGAAATCCTTTAGCTACCTGCAAAAAAACTAAATATACAGGCATGGAACAGTCATTGTTGTGTCTCTGTCTATTGCCATTGTGCAGTTATTTAATATTTTTATACATGTAACATGAGTAATGTATATCTTTGTTAAAACTGGCAAAACATTAAATAAATATAATATTAAATATATAAAATAAATAAATAAATAATTTTCCTAAAAATGTAAGGTATAAGTAGTAAACAAGATTCATGTCTAATAAGAATGATAAAAGATGTGTTTTGAGTCCTAATGATTTTTTCCTGTTAGAAAGGTAGCTTATTAGTGAGGTCAGTTTATTAGAGAGAGGGGCTTAGAAGGTGGGGGCAGATAGAGAGAATATAGTAACAGCAACTCTATATGTTGGACATTTAGACAAAATTGCTTTTGAGGGTTACGAGTCATTTCTAAATCCTCTACAGGTCAAATAGATGAAAAAGGTGATGTATTTTACCTTAAATAATCAAATAAGAGAATTTCATTTTCTTTTAGACTAAATGCACAGGCAAATACACTGGAAACCTCTTTCAACACATCAAGTGCTTTCCACCCTGCATTGATAGATATTTTTCCTATTAGCCCCAGCTCAGCTAGTTCAGCTCGTTTTGCACCCCTAGGTATTGGCATTTCACGCTGGCCATCTACTGGCAGGATGCACACAATGTCTTTTGTGTGGATTTTAGCAGGCTTTGCACTGCATACTGCAGATCTTTTTCTTTTTCCACGACCTACGCCTCCAACAGCAGACGGGAGATGGAACTGTTTTAAAAATAATGAAAACATTATTCTTGTCTATATATTCTTGTATACAACTGGCTCAGGAAACATTGATAGCTTCATATTCTGAGTAAACGAACACTCTTTAACTGAAGAGTGGCTGTTTACTCACGCTAATAGGTTCATGGATCACGGATGCAAAATCTTCTTATAATATTATCTCTTTTTATATCTTCTTATATTATTTTAAGCAGATAATATGTGTGGTAATCAGATATTTAATATTAAAAAATGATGTCGGTATGTGATGTCTTCACATTCTTATTTCAAAGTCGAAAATCTTCTTATATTCGTAAAAATCTTTTTATAATGATTATCAGAATCAAGATGATTTTTGTTTTGAAAAAATCAGATAATTATCCCTGTCATATATAGCTACAAATACAAAATTATCAATTATGACCACTGTCTTAAGGAATTGCCCTTGGAATGGGTGTGCACTGTGAACGAAGCAATGTACGCTTAATATAAAATATGAAGATATGTTACCGTATTGTTGCCACTCGATTGTTGACTGCTCTCCCCCTGAGCACGAACTGCTGAAGCCTGTCTGGCATTTTGGCGCTGGTTTAATACACTTGGTATTGGCCGAGTATTCGACTGTTGTTGTTGTTGTCGCTAACAAGAATACGTTGATATATGTAAATTACATTGAAGCATTTTAAAAACAGTAAAATATTTTTTCCGCTTGGGCTTTAAAAGCATAAAAATGTTGAATAATTAATGAGTATTGTCTTGAGTTCGCCCCCAGGTGCGTCTATCGAAGCGTTCAATTATTCATATTTGCAAATAGTTATGAAGAATCTTTAGCTTACCTGTGGTGTATTGCTGTTCTCTATTCCCTGTAATGCTGAATTAACGGCCCGGCTGATCGTTTCTGTTAACAGAGACGCCAGGTTTTGTGACTTTGAATTGGACGTATTGCTCGCCATTATGCTTGTTGATGCAAATTCCCGTTAATTTCCGCCAAAACTTATTGAACCCTCTGGCCAGTTCATGCCAGGACGACGGGCTCGTTAATTAGCGTTGCCAAGTGTGAAGAAAGTCAGGAGTTTGTTCCATTTAAAACGACGTTCGCGGAGTGTGAAGAAATTATTTTTCATTATTTAAAGCGACGCTCGCCTAGTGTGAAGAAATTATTTTCGATTATTTAAAGCGACGCTCGCCGAGTGTGAAAAAAATATTTTCGATTATTTAAAACGACGTTCGCCGAGTGTGAAGAAATTATTTTTCATTACTTAAAGCGACGCTGGCCGAGTGTGAAGAAATTATTTCGTTATTTAGTATAACCAAATTTTATCAAGCAATTGTTTTGGTTATTTGATATAATAACTGCGTGTTTACTGTCACTAATCTGGTTATTTCATATAACCAAATAAACCATTCAAAAAATAACAATATTTGCTACAAATAATAAATTCACAATCGGCGCCCCATATCTTTTAGGCCTGTGATTGAAGTTTATCATTGCGCTCAACTCGTTCACCTTAGCACTGAAAACAGTATTTTGAATTCTAAAACGTCGCAGTGATCGATTTAAGACGGGAATCTTTAGTTGTTGAATTAAGCATTTTTTTACGCTTAAATCGCTTCGAGAACGCTAAAAACACGAGATTGATGATTGTAAGGTCGTTTCTTTTCAGTTTACAAGCAAGTTATACGTTTCTCATTTAACATGTTATTTCGCTCATCTCAATAGTTTAAGCGCCAAAAACATGATTCCCACCTTGCTAAGTTATGCAATTTCTAGGTAGAAGGTCTGTTTTAGGCCCGTGATTGCAGTATATCATTTCGCTCAACTCGTTCACTTTAGCGCTAAAAACAATATTTTGAGCTCCAAAACGTCGTGGTGATCGATTTAAGACAGGATTCTTTAGTTGTTTATTTGAGCGTGTTTTTACGCTCAAATCGCTTCTAGAACGCTTAAAACGCGATTTTGATTATTGTAACACCGTTTCTTTTTAGCTTACAAGCAAGTTATACGTTTCTCATTTAAACATGTTATTTCGCTCATCTCGATGGTTTGAGCGCCGAAAACATGAATCCCGCCTTGCCAAGTTCTGAATTCCATTTAGAAGGTCTCTTTTAGACCTGTGATTGAAGTATATCATTTCGCTCAACTCGTTCACTCTGGCACTGGAAACATCATTTTAAGCTCTAAAACATCGCTATGATCGATTTAAGACGGGAATCTTTAGTTAATGATTTGAGCATGTTTTTACGCTAATATCGCTTCTAGAACGCTTAAACGCGATTTTGATGATTGTAACGTCGTTTCTTTTCAGTTTACAAGCAAGTTATACGTTTCTCATTTCAACATGTTATTTCGATCATCTCGATGGTTTGTGCGCTGAAAACATGATTTCCGTCTTGCTAAGTTCTACAATTTCCATTAAGAAGGTCTCTTTTAGGCCCGTGATTGCAGTATATCATTGCGCTCAACTCATTCACTTTAGCACTGAAAACATTAATTTAAGCTCTAAAACATCGCCATGATCGATTTAAGACGGGAATCTTTAGTTGGTGATTTAAGCATGTTTCTACACTCAAATCGCTTCTACAACGCTTAATTAAAGCGCCATTTTAATGATTGTAATATCGTTTCTTTTCAGTTTACATGCAAGTTATACGTTTCTTATTTAACAATGTTATTTAACTGATCTCGATGGTTTTAGCGCCGAAAATATGATTCCCGTCTTGCTAAGTTCTGCAATTTCCATTTAGAAGGTCTCTTTTAGCCCTGTGATTGAAGTTTATCATTGCGCTCTACTCGTTCACTTTAGCAATAAACATTATTTTGAGCTCTAAAACGTCGCCCTGATCGATTTAAGATGGGAATCTTTAGTTGTTGATTTCAGCGTGTTTTTAGGCTCAAATCGCTTCTAGGACGCTTAAAACGCGATTTTGATGATTTTAAAATGGTTTCTTTTCAGTTTACAAGCAAGTTATACGTTTCTCATTTAACAATGTTATTTCCCTCATCTCCATCGTCTTAGCGCCGAAAACATGATTCTTGCCTTGCTAAGTTCTGCAATTTCCATTCAGAAAATCTCTTTTAGGCCCATGATTGCAGCATCTCATTGCGCTCAACTCGTTCACTTTAGCACTGCATGGCCAGAAATTTAAGACACTGGCACTGGACATGACGTGATTGTTTGAACAAATATGGCTGCCACAATTAGCATTAAAACATGGGAGTTAATGAAAAATTTGCAAAATACAACCGCAATACCGTACTAAAAGCATTTGCCGAGTTCGAATAATCTTTGCAAGGGCTTCGTTATTGCATTGCCGTACTTTTTTTCATTAATTCGTACGTGGAGCTGGTTACATTTTAAACAACTATTTTCCGTTCATTCCTTCTTAATAGTTCTCTTCATTATCTACCATTTTCGCGCAATAGCTATACTTTAGTGTCACCAGTTGGATCCCATCTGTTCTTGGGGCAGTTTGCCGGGTTCGTTTGGCAATTAATATATGTTCGAACACTTCCACAAAAATTTTCAAAGCTGTTTGTTTAGTCCAACAGATTACATTTTCGTGATTAATAACACGAAATTCTTAACTCGTTGCTGTAACAATTACAGCACAAATGTTTATGTTTAACCAAATTTCCACCGAATGAAATCCAATTTTTATAAAGATGTACTCCAGTAGGTTCTCCATGTTTGGTATCAAAATAAAGCTTAGAAACCAGGCTGTAAAACCGTGCAAAGCACAGCTTAGCAAAGCGTTAGCATTTTTGTGAACTAACTCTGCCCTCGCAATAGCTAGCGCACGGGCGCAATGTCTTAAATTTCTGGCCATGTGAAAACCTCATTTTAGGCTCTAAAACATCGCAATGACGGATTTGAGACGGGAATCTTTAGTTGGTGATTTAAGCATGTTTTTACGCTCAAATCGCTTTTACAACGCTTAAAACACGATTTTAATGATAGTAATATAGTTTCTTTTCAGTTTACAAGCAATTTATACGTTTCTCATTTAACAATGTTATTTCACTCATCTCGATGGTTCTAGCGCCAAAAACATGGTTCTTTCCTTGCTAAGTTCTGTAATTTCCATTTCGAAGGTCTTTTTATGCCCGTGATCGCAATATATCATTTCGCTCAACTCGTTCACTTTAGCACTGAAAACCTTATTTTGAGCTCTAAAACGTCGTTGTGATCGATTTAAGACGGGAATCTTTAGTTGGTGATTTGAGCGTGTTTTTACGGTCAAATCGCTTCTAGAAAGTTAAAAACGCGATTTTGATTATTGTAAGATCGTTTCTTCTCAGTTTACAAGCAAGTGATACGTTTTTCATTTCTACATGTTATTTCGCTCATCTCGATGGTTTGAGCGCTGAAAACATGATTCCCGCCTTGCTAAGTTCTGCAATTTCCATTTAGAAGGTCTCTTTTAGGCCTGTGATTGAAGTATATCATTGCGCTCAATTCGTTCACTTTAGCACTGAAAACATTATTTTGAGCTCTAAAACGTCGCCATGATCGATTTAAGACGGGAATCTTTAGTTGGTGATTTAAGCATGTTTTTGCGCTCAATTCCCGTTTCCGAAGTTGAGAAGAAGACTGGTGCTGAATTCGTCGCCTATGGAACTATGGGGCTGAATTTGGGACGCGGGAAAAAAATAACATAATTAACTTATAGAATATGTTAAAAATTTTAATTATTTATGTAGTTATTTTAAATACGTAAACAAATATGGCCTTATTAGAGTCAAATTCGGATGATTTTACACTTGAAGAAGACGACATACCTATGCAAAACTTCAAAAACCAGCGGAACAATGTACTGTTGCGGTTTTGAAGCGGTGGTTGACGTGCCGTGGTGCAAAAGTCACGGGGAAGCGAGAAGATTTAGTCAAAAGGTTTGTTCAATTGTATATGTTTGTAGTTTTATTTATAATTCTATATTTGTATGGGTGAAAAGCTTTGTTCAAAAGTAAAAATCAAGCAAAATGTGAGGTTTCCCCGTTTAAACAAATCGAAAATCATGCAAGAATGCCTTCTTATAAGAAATAACTTGTATGTGCATCTTTCATTCTTATCCAGTCCACATACAGACATACTGTACTTTGTATGGTACTTTCTCGGAAGCTGTTATATTGTATTAATACAAGCTTATAATTTCTTGTTTTCTTCAAAAACAGAGTCAATGATTACATTAAAAATGGACTACACAAAAAGGTGGTAGATCGTGGTGGTGGGGCAAATTTGGCAAAGAAAAGATTACAGTTTGGCCTTACTGAAGAATTACACCCTCTACTGAATGAAAATTTCCCTTCCACTGGGTTTGAGTGTGGAACAGTCAATCTTCCAAGGATATCTTACCCCAACATTTGAAAGTACTTGATAGAGGATGTGGAACTAAAAAAGCAATTGTCCACAGAAAAACCTATTGTTAAGGGGTACAATTTCTATAAATCTGGCCATGTCCTTCAGATTTTCTCAAAAAAAGAAAAGAATAAACACTATGTTTTAAGCAAAGTACAACCATTAATGAAGAAGGGAAAAGTCTACACAGTAAAGATTATCCTTTCTTTGAATGGCAATATTACCACTGCATTTTGTTGCTGTCCAGCAGGGGTTGATGGTCGCTGTAATCACCTTGCTGCAACTTTGTTCTCATTAGAAGACAAGACTAGTATGGATAATGGTTTGGCAGCTGCTGAGACAATTAGAAAAACACCAGAAAACATACCTTGCACATCAAAGCCTTGCACATGGAATGTTCCAGCAGGAAAACGCAAGCAAGAACCACAACCAATCCAGTCTGTAAAATTTTCTAAACATGAATATGGCAAGGTAAAAAAAACATTATGCAAAAGAATATCATGGTGATGTTAGAGCACCCCACCAACAAAGTACTGCGAGTGGTGACCTGAAAGTTTTTTATGACAAAGTGAAAGAGGTTGAAAAAAAGACTGGCAAGATGATGGGTTTAAGTTTGATATTACCACATGATCTTCCAAAAGGTGCTAACAATTCTGCAGTTGATACAACTGAGCCATCAGATAATTTAGAAAACCGTCACCATGATGAATATCTGTGGAAACTAACTTCACCAGACAAGTCAAATCCGTTGTCACTGAATGAGATTTCTGCTAAGGCAGAGCGAGTCAAAAAACGCTTGTTTTATTCAGCAAGCAATATTGAGGCAATTGAGTCTAAAACCAGGGATCAACATAATTCCATGCTATGGTACAATGTGCGTAAGCCAAGAATAACAGAATCACAAGGAAAAAGATGTCTTTTGAAAGGAAACACAAGCCCAACAAAGGCAATATCTGAAGTACTTATGTACAAACCAAGGGTACAAACATGTCACATGAGAAAGGGCATTGAGATGGAACCGATGATTATTGAGAGGTTTAGTCCGGAAACAGGAAACACTATACGAAAGTGCGGGTTCTTTGTGTCTGAAAGTCACCCCTATTTAGGGGCTAGCCCTGATGGAATCACTGAAAAAGGAAACTTGATTGAAGTAAAATATGTAACTTCTAAAGAAGGTGAATCAATGGAGGAAACCCTATGTAGACTAAGAATCTATAGGAAGAATGGAACCAACATTGAAATAAACAATGAACATAAGTATTATCATCAAATTCAGCAACAACTTTTCTGTAGCAATTACATGGCTTGTCATTTTGTTGTGTCAAATGGTATCTGGCTGCACTCTGAAGTAGTTGAATTTAATAACACTTTTTGGAACAGTGTGGTAACACAACTTGAGACATTCTATTTTACAAATATTTTCCCAGAGTTAGTATACCCCAGGGTACTTTACAATGAACCACGCTGGAATAAGGTCATGCCTTTTCCAATTGACTGAATAAAAATTACAGTTGCTACTAAGCAAATAAAACTGCCTACTCAACTGTGTGTGTTATTTGTACACTTTTGTAAACTTTTGCTATAAACTCCATCAGTTGTTTGTTTACACTTTTGAAAGATGCTGCCTTTTAATTTTAAGGCTTGTAAATGCACTCTCATTAGAACTACATAGAAAACAGTGCATCTCAGTCACAAAAGTGTAAATAGACATTAATGACAAAATGTCATATTCCCTTTTATGTTATCATTGGAGGCCAAAAGTTTGACATGCATGCAATGACAATCCATGCATCAGAAGCAATACTGGAAGTAGTAATAGGTATGACTCGGTCAAAATAGTGCCAGTTCTTCAAGCGTTCCATGTAACGTTCAACATGTACTCGCAAACTGGCTACTTTCTTGTTATGTTCAGGTTCTTTCTTTGTAAATTGGCTCTTATCACTGAGGAAATTAGGCATGACTAAACTGGCACCATGAGCAGCCAGCTGATCCTGGATTAAAAACCCCTTGTCTGTCATTACTAGGTCTCCTTTTTGCATGTAATTCAAAAATCCCGACTTCTCAACAATATCTGGATCACTTATCGATCCACAATACAGTTCACTAGCAAATGATACAACACCATTTGGAGTTATCCCGACAAGTGCTTTCATTGTTGTGTGTGCTTTATAACTTGAATAACACACAGACTGTTTGTCAAGACTTGATGGGGATTCCATTCTTATCTCTGTACAGTCTATGATGGAAACTAGATCTGGATACAGTTATTTAAATACAGGGGGCATATAAAATTTGAGTTGTTCTTTGCTAGGCCATACAATACACAATGGCTGCAATTCACACTTCATGAACATTATCCATGTTCTGAAAATTTCTGAAACTGTTGAAACAGACACCCGAAACCTTTCAGCAAGATCCCTTTCAAGAAGTCCAAGCCTCAGTCGTAAGAGAACTAAAGTATATTCTTGCCACAGTGATAGCTTTCGTTTAGTACCACACTTTTTCTCATCAAAGTTCAACCTTCTGCGACCACCATAACTGAGGTTGGCAGCTTTTCCCTTTAGCATGTCAAAACACATAACCATTGAAGAGTAATTTGGAAATCCTGTAAAGAATGATATGGCCTCATCACAGTCTTTATAAGCATCAATATTAAATTTAGGTTCATGTTCAAGTTGATATTTGAATTTGTCCAGTTGACTTTGTAACAGGTTTACCTCTTCCTTCAACCTGTCAACTTCTTGATTACATGAATCATGAAGGTCAAACTGTTTGGTTTGAAATTTTGTGCTAACTAGTTCAATCTCGTCCTTGTTTTCTTTATTATCGAGGTCACTGTTTTGCTGGTCAACATTGAGATTGAGTTCAGAAAATATTGTGTTATCTTGACATAAAACAGCTTGGTCCTTTGGCAGTGCGGTAGAAGAATTATCCTCGATTGTCATAGATCTCAATGGCAAATCATATTTAATAATGTCACGGCGTCGTTTCACAGGCTTAAACCAGGGAAAAATAGTTGGTAGTTGCGTTCTGCATACCCTTTCTCCGTTGGGAAAATACTTGCCACATATCTTAGTGTTATCGTTAACTGAAAATTCCTTAAGATTACCATTTCTTATTAGTCTCACATACTGAGCAAACACTTTAGGGTCTCGTGGAAAAGAGTGGAATTTCAGTTCTGGAGAATTTCGCCAGTTATTGGCACAATTTGGCACACAACAGTTGAATTTTCCCATTGAATATTTTTGTTTATGTTATTTTTTTCCCGCGTCCCAAATTCAGCCCCATAGTTCCATAGGCGACGAATTCAGCACCAGTCTTCTTCTCAACTTCGGAAAGGGGAATTGCTTCTACAACGCTTAAAATGCGATTTTAATGATTGTAAGATCGTTTCTTTCCAGTTTGCAAAAATGGTATACGTTTCTTATTTCAACATGTTATTTCGCTCATCTCGATGGTTTGAGCGCCGAAAACATGATTCCCGCTTTGCTAAGTTCTGCAATTTCCATTGAGAAGGTCTCTTTTAGGCCGGTGATTGCAGTATATCATTGCGCTCAACTCGTTCACTTTAGCACCGAAAATATGATTTTAAGCTCTAAAACATCGCAATGATTGATTTAAGACGGGAATCTTTAGTTTGTGATTTAAGCATGTTTTTACGCTCAAATCGCTTTTAGATCGCTTAAAACGCGATTGTGATGATTGTAAGATTGCTTCTTCTTGGTTTACAAGCAAGTTATACGTTTCTCATTTCAACATGTTATTTCGATCATCTCGATGGTTTGAGCGCCGAAAACATGATTCCCGCTTTGCTAAGTTCTGCAATTTCCATTGAGAAGGTCTCTTTTAGGCCGGTGATTGCAGTATATCATTGCGCTCAACTCGTTCACTTTAGCACTTAAAACATTAATTTAAGCTCTAAAACATCGCCATGATCGTTTTAAGACGGGAATCTTTAGTTGGTGATTTAAGCATGTTTTTACACTCAAATCTCTTCTACAACGCTTAAAGTGCGATTTTAATGATTGTAATATCGTTTCTTTTCAATTTACATGCAAGTTATACGTTTCTCATTTAACAATGTTTTTTCACTGATCTCGATGGTTTTAGTGTTGAAAACATGATTCTTGCCTTGCTAAGTTCTGCAATTTCTATTTAGAAGGTCTCTTTTAGCCCTGTGATTGAAGTATATCATTGCGCTCAACTCGTTCACTTTAGCAATAAACATTATTTTGAGCTCTAAAACGTCGCCCTGATCGATTTAAGATGGGAATCTTTAGTTGTTGATTTCAGCGTGTTTTTACGCTCAAATCGCTTCTGGGACGCTTAAAACGCGATTTTAATGATTTTAAGATCGTTTCTTTTCAGTTTACAAGCAAGTTATACGTTTCTCATTTAACAATGTTATTTCGCTCATCTCCATCGTCTTCGCGCCGGAAACATGATTCTTGCCTTGCTACACTGTAAAAAATGATAGGTTAAAACAACCCAAAAAATAGGTTATTTGAGTTGGTCTAGGACAACCCAATTAAAATAGGTTATTTAGGACAACCTAATTAAAATAGGTTAGTTAAATAGGTAAAAATAACCTGAATTTAATGGGTTAAAATAAATCATAAAAATTGGTTATTTTAACTAATAAAACAAGGTTAGTTCAACCAATAGGTTATTTAAAATATGGGTTAGTTCAACTAATATAATTTTGGTTGATTTAACCAATAAGATCAGGTTTATTAGTTATAACTTAAAAATATAGGTGAAACACAAAGAGACTGAAGGATGTGTTACGTTTAGTAAATATATTATATATTTCCTTTCTAAAAATAATCACACCAGTTAATAGTTACAGCCATGCGATTTATAACTATATTTACAAACTTGGCAAAATTTCAGGCTAAACAAGTATATGATCATATAGCTGAAAAAGACAGCCCAGCTGAGAACTGCATAGCGATCTGTACTTCTAAAAATACTTAATATCCTGCGATCATTGTCTAAAGTGCACGAATTTAAGACAAGACGTTACTAACATAGCTATAGCCTTTATATCAACAAAAAGCCTAGGATTTAGAAATGAATTTCTCTGCTACAATTAGCAAAGTTTGACCACTCATGCTCTTACTGTGACCGCTTGGTTCCTTTGGATATATATTCAGCATTAAAGACATAATACCACGGTTTAGTAAACAGATGACCGCAATAATTATGTTGTGCGACTTGAACAGTTTATATTTCCACCATGCAATGCTTATGGGTTCATTTTCTCAAGTGATCCTGTGGCAAATAATTATGATGTTTATCGTTCTTTGATTTTTGTCGAAGCGTAAACTTTAGAGTCACCCTAAAAAAATCATAATTTCATGTCAGTAAATATCATGTAACAAACAGTTCCGCACGCGATGCATATAACGCATGCTATACAAAAACAATACATTTCATTTATATTCCTAACTTAGCTTTATCCGGCGTTTGTGGCTGTTGCTGCAACTGTGGTTGGAGATATAAAAACTCAATGATTTGGAGTAAACCACTTAAGGAATAGCTAAAGCGCGCATTAGAATTTTATTATGTAAAGTATAGTGTGGAAGTAATCTCGTATCTTACCTTGAAACTCATGACACAGCCGCACTTAATCCACGCTCGTTTAGCCAAGCTATAAACATCGGCGTTTGGCGATTCATTCTTGATATTCATCTCAACATTTTAACAAGATTTTACTAGGTACTTACACAAACAAATTCTTTTACGCTAGCAATAAGCAGCAAAGAACCAAGAGAAAACCCGTTTTATCGAGTAAAGTAAAACCTCATTCGAATTCAAAACGAATGCAAATTTTTGACAAGTAATACCCGTTTGACCAATGAGAAGCGGTCGTGTAGTGAATCTGATCCCGGTGAGATGAAGCGGTGACGTCAATCTGAACAATTAGGCGTTTGTAAATAGACTGACGCAGCTTATCTATACCTCTATGTGCGTATAAGTTTAACGATTTTACTTCGTTGCTCTGCCATATAACTTAATATCAGATCCTATTGTGGTATTCTATTGCAAATATAAACACTGTATAATTATAAAGCTGTTTTGCTGTACTCAACTGCAACACTGCTGATTATATATAGCCTTATCGTATTCATGTTCATGAATCATCCACTATAACATATTATAAGGATAGCATGTGTCATTTACAAAGTGCAGAGTTATTTTAGTTCATATCCAAAAGAACAGGTCAAAACAATCCATCTTTGTTCATGAGTTCATTCAATCACAATCATTAGGTTATTTTCAACTGTTATTAACATTCAAATGATGGATTGTTATTGGGAGGCGCATTCTTATGTTATCTACCTGTGACCGTTTTATAGCTCGAAGAACCATTTGAAGTTGCAACATCTTTTTACAGTCTAATGAAAAGCCATTTCTCAGGTGAAAATGACGAACTGCTGCAAGGTAGTTTTTGATTGATGATTGTTTGATGCTTTTGGCTAGATAGGCTGAAAATTTCATGAGAGTTTCTTCACTTGCTGGTAAAAGGTGTTTTACTCCTTGTGGTCGATATAAATTGATGAAAGCAATAAATCTCTTTTCGCCAGCACTGTATGTTTGTTTGGTTGAAGCAGCCACAGACAAATTAATATAGTGTTGAACGTCAGCCTTCAGATTTTCAGCAGAAGGGCTGGAATTTTGTGTGGAATAGCGTCTGCTTGAGGTGCTAGGAGCCGGAATCTTTGAGACTGGAAACGAGAAAGGGAATCGGCAATTTCATTATACTTGCCGGGTATGTGTTTTACCTTGATATATATATTATGCTTTAACATTAACAAAGTGAGGTGACGTAATAGATCCATTACCCGGGGAATCCGTGATCGCTTAGAATTAATGACGTTAACAACAGATTCGTTGCCACAATTAAGGATGATTCTTTTTTGTTCAAGAGACTCCCCCCATATATGGCATGCAACCACGATGCCAAACAGTTCTTGCCAGGCTATGCTAATTTCAGGCTGTCCTAGTTGCTGATGGGGTTCCCATTTACCCTGAAACCATTTCCCCTTGAAGAATCCTCCATAACCTAAGGTTCCCGATGCATCAGTATGCAGGTTGAGGCATGTCGAGTCTTCCCATGCAGAAGACAAGAAAAAACTGGCCCCATTCCAGTTGACTATGAACTGCTTCCACATTTCAAGATCTTTGAAGAAGCCTGCACTAAGTTTTATGTGATGATGGGGCTGTTTTATATTTCTGGTCAGATCAATCATTCTTTGTAAATAAGGGCGACCTGGGGGAATAACCTTACACGCAAAGTTGAGGGTCCCTATCAGTGATTGAAGTTCTTTCAAGGTACATGATTTCCTTTCTTGAAACGATGCGAAGGCAACACGTAAGCGCTCTATTTTGTCTGCAGGAAGACGTGCTTCCATTCGAACACTATCTAGGATAATACCCATAAACTCTAGTACTGTTGCTGGACCCTGTGTTTTGTTAGTTAACATGCACAACTTGACGAAAACGAACGAATATTCAGTTATGTTAATGTCTATCACATATTTTATGCAAACTATACGAGTACTTTTGAAGTTAGTTCAAACGCATAGGCACATAGGCAGCCATGGTTGACGAGTTATATGTGATTGAGGTACTTGTTACGTGGTTGCATGGGGTGTGGTTGACGTAGTGGTTGACGAGGAAATGGAACTTGTTGTTGGGGTAATGGCATTTGTATACGATCCTTATCGCATGATATGCTTCTTGACGTTGCTCTGGATTTGCAAAAGTTGTATATTCATTTCGTCCACTCTTTCCATCAGACCCCTGAAATATACAGTAAATACGTACATATGCTACACATATACACACAAAATTGAATGGGTACCGGTATTTTGTTAATACCTTCGAAAAATCAATGTTTGATTACTGTACTTAATGCCTTACTTCACGATTAACGTAGTCTCGAACTCGCCCACGCCAGAATTGGTAACGAATGTGTGGTAACTGCTCAATTCGGGATTTCTTTTAATACCATTGACTATAATATCCCACAAAGCACCGTGTTGCCGATATTGCTCTGCAATGATAAGCCTTCCTCAGTTCTACTTTTCCAATGTTTACTCTTGGTCGAGGAGGCATTGCCAGAAACTTGTTATCTTACTAAACATGTGGAATTGTCCGTAACCTCCCAAGGGTTTAAAAATTTCCATGAGCTTCGTAATCAACTAGCCAGTATAAGAAATTTTTCATGATGCAACGACACGAAGAGTGAATATAAAATAAGTAAACCCTTTCAAATCTAATAACCATGCATAATAGGCATCATGCAGCTATATGTAAACTTGACAGCAATAATTGCTTTAAATAAATGAATGGTTCATAAAATTCTTCGCTCTTAAGCGTATGGAAAGTTAGTTCCAACCGTGTGAAACAAAAGAACTTAAGTCTAGTCCTCACTAGCGACATAAGCATAAGCAAAATAACAAACTTTAAGGGTAAATTTTCCTCTGAGGTTTACAAAAACAAAGCAGAAAGAATTTTCTTTTGAATTTGCTTTTGTTTTGCCATAGCTTATGCTCGTTGTCTTGTGTTTGTGCTTATGCTTATGTCGATGCTTCTGTCGCACGCTTCGGTGGATATCTTTGTTTTGTTTTACCTTGTGCTTATTGTTACGTCAATTAATCTGAATTTGAAAGGATTGATGTTTTTACGCACACTGTTCACGGTACATGATTCGAATATATCAGCTTAATCACTTGACGAAAATTCATAATTTCTCGTGTCGACCAATACGCAAGCGAGTTTATACGCGTTTAAGCAACCTTATCGTTCAGCTACTGAGGCTATTCGTTCGTTTTCGTTAACTTGTGCATGTTAACTGTTAGGTGCTACTGGGATGTTAAGGTTCTTAAATGTAAGCATCATAGCAGTTAAGCTTTGTTGGCAAGCACTATCATGTGGGGGCAGTTGAGATGGAGGCTCCATAATAAGGAAATCATCTAGAATATGACATACAAATGAAATCATGCACTTACATGTTTTGTAATATCCACTCAATTGTGTCGGAGAATTGGTTGAAAAGATATGGGGCGCTTCGGAGACCAAAAATTAACACTTTGTCATAATAATATTTTCCCTCCTAATACATGCCAAGAAGCTCATAATCGTCGGCGTGGACAGGAATGAGCCGAAATGCAGATTCGATGTCACTTTTAGCTAAAAAACAGCCGTGGCCGAAATGCTTAATACCTTGTATGCAGTGTCAATTGTTACATATTGGAGACTAAAATCATCTTTTGAAATTGATGCATTGATGCTAGTTGCACCTGACTTTGGAAAAGAGAGATGAAAAATTGTTCGAAATTTTGTCGAATTCTTTTTTGGAACCAAGCCAATTGGTGAGACCTGGAAATTAGGAAATGGCGGGGTCTGAAACAGGCCAGCCACACGGCCAAGAGAAACTTCATGCTCTAAATTAGAAGTCGCAATACCTGGTGGGTTAAGGGCAGTAGGCAAATTTTTTGAAAATCTAAAAGTCCTGTGCCCTTCAAAACCTATGCGGACCCCTACTCTTAAATTCGTACATAGTTGTGAAACAAGCGTTGGATCAGGATGGTCTGCTAGAAAATCTTCTAATTTAGATACAAAAATTGGTGTTAGTGGATTTAAAATATTAGTGTTTTGCTTGCTTGGGCTGGCGATGGCCTCTGGTTTGGTGAAGCTTTTCTTTTCTTCGGGCCCTTTCTGTCCATCGCCTGGACAGGTATTTCCCGCGTGTTCCCCGCGACAGCGGTTACAGACATGGCGGTATTTACATTGGTTTCGACTACATGCACCGGTCCGATTGAAGTCCCGGTAGATGCCCCTTGCGGTCCCGGGGGTGGTATAATATTGGGGTCCATTGTTGAAAAGAGGGTACTCCTCTTTGAGGGTAGCTTGGTGTACTATAAATATCATCAGCCATAGTTGCTGATCTAATTCAGACCAATTAATGGATTGGTCAAGGGCTGCCTTGCGACGAAACCTGACGTCATATATACACCATCCAACCCCTTTGTGACAATGAGCAGCATGGCGAATTATGCTCATGTATTGTAAGAGCTCCTGAGCTCTGTTAGGAAATGCATGCGTAAAAACACTCATATACGTGGTAAACGCTGTCGTCCACTGCTCTATATCAGTGACGGTAGTTGTGGATTGATTTGCTGGCTTAACTTTAATTACGGAATTTTCCAGCGTTAACATAACAGGCTGTTCGTCTGTTGTATTAAATAGATTTTTAGGTAGAAGTTTTGATAGTTCAAAAAACTCACCCGACTGTATTCTCTTTACATATGATGCTGGCACGTCGTGAAATGATTTTCCGTACGGAAGGCAGGTAGTAGGTGCTGGCAGGATCGGTGGAAAACCATGTTGCATCTCGGGTCCTGTTTGAAGGATCATTGTGGCGTTGTCTAACAAAGGCTCGCTTTGGTGTGCGTCGCTTGTAGGAGTTGAGAAAGGCGCGCTTGCCATGGCTTGTACAGTAGCTCAAGCGGCGTTTGTGGCGATGTCGTTGACCGATTGTTTGAACCGTCTGAGTAATGATGGACTGAATATGTGCCAGTTGAGCATTGTTTAGCAAAGAACTTTCGCTCGAGTTTTCAAGTGGCGTAGATACGTTCTCGATCGTTGGTTGTTCACTCTGGCTGTTAGTACCGACTTTTATTGCAGCTCCCGTGGTGGTATTTACATTGCAAGACTCTGACGAAGAAGTTGAGGCGTGTTGTTCTAATCTTGCGATTAACGTATTTTTGCGGCCTTGATCCGATAACCCTTTGTCTCGGCATTGTTGTCGAAGGTCGTTCAGCGAAGGCTCATTTACACTTTCTGCGCGTTGTCGTGCGGTAGAGTTCGTACGTCGAACAGGAGGCATATCGTCACAGAAGTCTGACCAAGAATGAATTTGCCTTTCATTCCATCCATGAATTCGAAATATTGTCGTGGAGGTCAGACGCTTTTGCTTGCATGTGACAGAACAATACTTATTGATCCAGGCAGGAAACTATTGAGACGACATCGTTAAACCTGATTGGTCCACCTGCCCAGACACATAGGGAGAGATGTAGACAATGATTTGTTGTTAAAGTTAGCATTGAGCCTATCACGTGTATGAACATGCGTTCCCCTAATTGACCTTTGTACACTGCGAAACTTTGCACAATTTTACTTCTGGCCCAACGCTTGTTTCATTAACTTAAGTTTATAAAGCGCTTGTCGCAAGTATAAACTTGCTAATTCCTTCTAGGACGCTTAAAACGCGATTTTGATGATTGTAAGATCGTTTCTTTTCAGTTTACAAGCAAGTTATACGTTTCTCATTTAACAATGTTATTTCGCTCATCTCCATCGTCTTAGCGCCGAAAATATGATTCTTGCCTTGCTAAGTTCTGCAATTTCCATTTAGAAAATCTCTTTTAGGCCCATGATTGCAGTATCTCATTACGCTCAACTCGTTTCCTGTAGCACTGAAAACATTATTTTGAGCTCGAAAACGTTGCTGTGATAGATTTAAGACGGGAATTTTTAGTTGTTTATTTCAGCATGTTTTTACGCTCAAATCGCTTCTAGAACGCTTAAAACGCGATTTTGATGATTGCAAGATCGTTTCTTTTCAGTTTACAAGCAAGTTATACGTTTCTCATTTCAACATGTTATTTTTCTCATCTCGACGGTTTGAGCGCCGAAAACACGATTACCGCCTTGCTAAGTTCTGCAATTTCCATTTAGAAGGTCTCTTTTAAGCCTGTGATTGCAGAATATAATGGCGCTCGACTCATTCACTTTAGCACTAAAAACATCATTTTAAGCTCTAAAACGTTACCGTGACCGATTTAAGACGATAGTTGGTGATCTTTAGTTGGTGATTTGATTAAGTTTTTAAGCTGAAATCGCTTCTAAAACGCTTAAAACCTCGCGATTTTGATGATTGCAAGATCGTTTCTTTTCAGTTTACAAGCAAGTTATACGTTTCTCATTTAACAATGTTTTTTCGCTCATCTCAATGCTTTTTGCGCAAAAAACATGATTCTTGCCTTGCTAAGTTCTGCAAATTCCATTTAGAAGGTCTCTTTTAAGCCCGTGATTGCAGCATATCATTGCGCTCAACTGGTTCACTTTAGCACTGAAAACATGATTTAAAGCTCAAAAACATCGATATGATCGATTTAAGACGGGAATCTTAAGTTGGTAACTTGAGCGTGTTTTTACGCTTAAATCGCTGCTAAAACGCTTTTGACAATTTTGATGATTGTAAGACCGTTTCTTTTTAGCTTACAAGCAAGTTATACGTTTCTCATTTAACAATGTTATTTCGTCTATTTCGTATTTTCGTCTTTTGAGCTCTAAAACGTCGCAGTGATCGATTTAAGACGGAAATGTTTAGTTAGTTATTTGAGCGGTTTTTTTACGCTTAAATCGCCTCTAGAACGCTTAAAACGCGATTTTGATTATTGTAAGATCGTCTTTTTCAGTTTACAAGCAAGTTATACGTTTCTTATTTAACAATGTTATTTCGCTCATCTCAATGGTTTTAGCAAAGAAAACATGATTCTTGCCTTGCTATGTTCTGCAATTTCTATTAAGAAGGTCTCTTTTAGGCCTGTGACTGCAGTATATTGTTATGTATTCTCTTTATTCAGACTACGCGACGTAGGGGATCTTTACAATTTTATTCTACAGTTCAATAGGTCGTCTTCTTCTTCTGAGTTTGTTGGTCTGTCTTGTCTTGTTTTGTCTTGTCTTCTCGAGTAGAGTTTTCGCTTCCTTTCGCTACTCTGCAGCTACTTTGCAGCTCCTTTGCTGCCTCTCAGCAACTACTGCCGTTACTCTGCAGCTACTGCCGCAGTGTCGCTACCGCTTATTCAACTGTAGCGGTCATTTTATACTAACGGCTGTAACTTGCAGGTGTAAGTACAAAGTTTTAGTTATACTGCAGTGATGCTAAACTGAAAAAGATTACTGACATGTTTGCGCAAGGTACCAAATTAATTTCTCAAACATTGACAGTTCAAGTATCATTAATTATACTATGACACCAACAAAAGAGATAACTGACATGTTTGTGCAAGACACCAATTTATAATTTCCTTTATGTACCTGCAAAATCAAACATGCCCATCATCCTTCCCGCTGACGCAAGCAGTGTTTACCTTGCCTGGGCAAATAATTTGGCTATTTTTATGCTATTAATGTACTGCTTCGTAACAATATCATTGCTCTCAACTCGTTCACTTTAGCACTGAAAACATGATTTTAAGCTCTAAAACATCGCAATGATTGATTTTAGACGGGAATCTTTAGTTTTTGATTTAAGCATGTTTTTACGCTCAAATCGCTTCTAGAACGCTTCAAACGCGAATTTGATGATTGTAAGATCGTTTCTTTTTAGCTTACAAGCAAGTTATACGTTTCTCATTTAACAATGTTATTTCGTCCATAATTCTGCAATTTCCATTTAGAAGGTCTCTTTTAAGCCCGTGATTGCGGTATATCATTGCGCTCAACTTGTTCGCTTTAGCACTGAAAACATGATTTTAAGCTCTAAAACATCGCTATGACCGATTTAAGACGGGAATCTTTAGTTGGTGATTGGAGCATGTTTTTACGCTCAAATCATTTCTAGAACGCTTAAAACGCGATTTTGATGATTTTAAAATCGTTTCTTTTCAGTTTACAAGCAAGTTCTACGTTTCTCATTTCAACATGTTATTTTTCTCATATCGATGGTTTGAGCGCCGAAAACATGATTACCGCCTTGGTAAGTTCCGCATTTTCCATTTAGAAGGTCTCTTTTAAGCCCGTGATTGCAGTATATCATTGCGCCCAACTCGTTCACTTTAGCACTGAAAACATGATTTAAAGCTCAAAAACATCGATATGATCGATTTAAGACGGGAACCTCAAGTTGGTAATTTGAGCGTGTTTTTACGCTTAAATCGCTTCTAAAACGCTTTTGACAATTTTGATGATTGTAACACCGTTTCTTTTTAGCTTACAAGCAAGTTATACGTTTCTCATTTAACAATTTTATTTCGTCCACCTCGATGGTTTGAGCGATGAAAACATGATTCCCAGCTTGCTAAGTTCTGCATTTTCCATTTAGAAGGTCTCTTTAAGCCCGTGATTGCGGTATATCATTGCGCTCAACTTGTTCACTTTAATTAGCACTGAAAACATTATTTTGAACTCTAAAACGTCGCAATGATCGATTTTAGACGGGAATCTTTAGTTTGTGATTTAAGCATGTTTTTACGCTCAAATCGCTTCTAGAACGCTTAAAACGCGAATTTGATGATTGTAAGATCGTTTCCTCCCAGTATACAAGCAAGTTATACATTTCTCATTTCAAATGTTATTTTGCTCATCTCGATGGTTTGAGCGCTGAAAATATGATTTCCGTCTTGCTAAGTTCTGCAATTTGCATTTAGAAGGTCTCTTTTACGCCCTTGATTGCAGTATATCATTGCGCTCAACTCGTTCACTTTAGCACTGAAAACATGATTTTAAGCTCTAAAACATCGCAATGATCGATTTTAGACGGGAATCTTTAGTTTGTGATTTAAGCATGTTTTTACGCTCAAATCGCTTCTAGAACGCTTAAAACGAGAATTTGATGATTGTAAGATCGTTTCTTTTCAGTTTACAAGCAAGTTATACGTTTCTCATTTCAACATGTTATTTCGCTCATCTCGATGGTTTGAGGGCTGAAAATATGATTTCCGTCTTGCTAAGTTCTGCAATTTCCATTTAGAAGGTCTCTTTTACGCCATTGATTGCACTATATCATTGCGCCCAACTCGTTCACTTTAGCACTGAAAACATTATTTTGAGTTCTAAAACGTCGCTGTGATCGATTTAAGACACGTTTTTTGCGCTTAAATTGCTTCTAGAACGCTTAAAACGCGATTTTGATGATTGTAAGATCGTTTTTTTTCAGTTTACAAGCAAGTTATACGTTTCTCATTTAACATGTTATTTCGCTCATCTCGTTGGTTTGAGCGCCGAAAACATGATTCCCACCTTGCAAAGTTCTGCAATTTTAATTTAGAAGGTCTCTTTTAGGCCCGTGATTGCAGTATATCATTGCGCTCAACTCGTTCACTTTAGCACTGAAAACAATATTTTGAGCTCTAAAACGTCGCTGTGATCGATTTAAGACGGGAATCTTTAGTTGGTGATTTGAGCATGTTTTTACGCTCAAATCGCTTCTAGAACGCTAAAAACGCGATTTTGATGATTGTAAGATCGTTTCTTTTCAGTTTACAAGAAGTTATACGTTTCTCATCTCAACATGTTATTTCGCTGATCTCGATGGTTAGAGCGCCGAAAACATGATTCGCGCCTTGCTAAGTTCTGCAATTTCCATTTAGAAGGTCTTTTTTAGGCCCGTGATTGCAGTATATCATTGCGCTCAACTATTTCACTTTAGCACTGAAAACAATATTTTAAGCTCTAAAACATCGCCATGATCGATTTAAGACGGGAATCTTTAGTTGGTGATATAAGCATGTTTTTACGCTCAAATCGCTTGTAAAACGCTTAAAACGCGATTTTGATTATTGTAAGTTCAAACTATCGAGATGTGCGAAATAGCATGTTGAAATGAGAAACCTAAAACTTTCTTTTAAACTCAAAATAAACGACCTTACAATCATCAAAATTGAGTCTTAAAGGTAGGTTACAGTCGCTTCTGCGCATGTGCGGTAGGTTTGTTATGAGGAGTTTCCTCATAACAAGTTTCCAGTCCCATGGCGTAAATGAAAATACGCGCGATCGTTTGAATCGTTCTCTGCTGTATTGCAATGAGCGATGGCGCATCAAGTCCTGGCATAAAAATTGTTGCTTTGAGAGTTTCAAGATCAAACAATTAATATTGGATTCTGGAAACGCGGCAAATTGCGTCGCCTAAAGGTTTAATTATTTGCGTTCGTTAGCTTTTGCTTTAGATGCTGTGGGTTTCGTTCGAGACTTCGAGTCGCACTACAGAATATTCACGAGTCACGACATGATGCTCACAGGCTCTGTCATGATGCAATGTGGTAAGAAATATATTGTATTACTTTTACATAATAAGGAAATGATAAGCTAGTTACGCTAGCTGAGTTCTACTAATAATATTCAGGGTGTGTTTAGAAGTTAACAAGTATGTTTAAAACATGAGACAGTGTAGAGAAGAACCTTACATGCAAGCACAATTTTGGCAGAGAACCAATTTTATCAAAACAAAATCACGATACTCTATATCGCTCAGTGAGTATATTGTGGATATGATCTATAACATAGCTAGCAATACATAGAGGATATTACTTGGTTATCCGATGGCTTACATAGATATTGAGTGCAGGCTTCAACTGCTTGTACAAGGTGTGAAATAAATTATACATTTTATATGCGCTCGGTATAATATGCGATTAAATTGTCGTATTCTCGATCCATTAACTCTGTAGTAACTTTTACAATCCGTTTCCCAAACAAATTCAAAGTAATGAAAGAATTCAAAGCCGCAAAGCGAGATGCGAAAATTGCGAGTGTGAATATCCGGTATTAAAATTGTCGGTGTTCTTAGGCGTTGATGTCTCTGGAAGTGTTAATTTTGTGTTTCAAGCATAATAGCCTGGGATATATTTCAAACTGTTGTACTGTACACAGTTTTTTACTACTGTTTCGTCGGGATTGAGGCGACAGGTTAGCAATACAACCAAGGAATTTCGCAAACCGTATTAATGATATGTTTGTTAATACCAAAGTATCAAGAATCAAAGTATCAAAGTAATTCGATCTAAATAAAGTACAATAATATAATAGTATTTACTTGAAATATTTATAAGCATGCATAAAATTAACGTTGTATTATACAAATATCAAAACTATCGTATAATGTAAATAAACCGTTCGAAAATATGTCAAAATGTCTTACTTCTGTGGCGATATTCCTCGATCTTAAACAGTTCCGGTTAGCTTCATACTTTCTTTAACACTATCTCAAAACATGCGTCTTATTTCGTGTTTATTTACTCTTATAATCCCGTGTTAAAACTATAGTTCTCCTTGAAAATATCAACCTTAACTCTCAATATGTCAACATGCAAAGTTACAAAGTTCACTTCCGGTTATCTTCACACACGTCTTTCACGTGAATATCACGCTGCTGATCCACTCTCCCCCCCGATGAGGAGACCTCCTCATCCCATTGTTTACTGTTACTCATCTCCGTATCCTTCTGCAGGGTATAGTACTGCGATCTTCGTAATGGGTCTTTCGTAGTAGGTGGTAGCCGTCTTAACCTTTACATTGCGCACTCTTCCATCTTTTCCAGGAAATACGTTCACAATTCTGCCCGTAATCCACTTTCCACGAACAGCATTAGAATCTTGAACCACGACTATGTCATCAACTCGAACATTTCTTTTCTCAACCTTCCATTTCTTTCTGGTGACTAAGGATGGGAATACGTCTCTGTACCAACGCTTCCAAAAACTGTCGATGATCTTCTGAATAAATTCAACACGATGATGAGGATTTTTCGTTTCACGGAATGGTCCTTGTGGTACCATGGCTGTCGCTCGACCAAGAAGGATATCGTTTGGACAAATGAAACTACCGTCATCTGGGTCGTTCGGGATCCTTCCAATAGGGCGTTGATTTATTAGGTTAGCAGCTTCCAATAGGCAGGTATATAGCTCAAATGGCGTCAGGATTTGTTCACCGATTGAGGTTTTCAGTGCTTTCTTTGCTGTCTTGACTAAGGCCTCTGCACATCCGTTATGGTGCGGTGCGGCAGGGGTAACGAATTTCCACTCCATTCCTTTCTCTGCGCTGAATTCCTTTAACTCTTGCTCATTCCATCCCCGGACCATTTCTCGGAGTTCACGCTCAGCCCCCACCAGCTGCGTACCATTATCACTTATCATCAAGGTTGGTTGTCCACGGATTGCGAAGAATCTACGTAATGTTTGCAGAAATTCCATCGTAGAATAGTCTACTGCGAGTTCCAAGTGCACGGCACGAGTATTTAAACAAGTGAAGATAATGCCGTAATGTTTTGTGGTTTTGTTTCGACCAATTTTAACTACATAAGGACCAAAGTAGTCACAGGCGGTGCGATAGAAAGGTGGCGTGTGTGGCTCCAGACGGGTTATTGGTAGGTCTGACATGAACTGCTTCTCGACTTCAGCTTGCATTCGGCGACATTCTACGCATCGGAACTTCACTGATTTGGCTAAATCGTGACATCGCATGATCCAATAATTTCGCTTGATCTTCGCAACAGTTGCTGCAACACCTGAGTGGCCATTTAGGTGGAAGTAACGGGTAATCAGTAGAGATATCCAATGTTCACGTGGCAGTAAGACTGGGTGTTTGGCATCGTAAGAAATTATTGCTTCACTCACGCGTCCTCCGACTCGGATTACATCATCTTCATCAACAAAGGGTGTTAGTGCTTTAAGTTCTCCCTTTTTCAGGCGGTGCCGAAGTGATTTCTGACTTTGCTTGATCCAGTATTGTTCGGCGTGCTTTAACTCTTTCGTTGAGATTGGTTTAGGCTCTGTCGTGTCCACTGCTTGAGATAATTCAGTATTTTCCTCCATTCGATGTTTCTTTTGTATTTTGTTAATAAATCGGAGCACGTAAGCAGTGACTCGGAGAAGCTTTCTCCAGTTGGAAAACTTCTTACACGGAATGACTTCTGACGCTTCGGTTAGTTGTAAGACGGGTTTTACCTTTCGGCGTTCCGACTGATCGACTTCTATAGGGATGGTGGTTGGACACGACTCCTTTGGCCACTCTTCTTCCGGTAATTTCAAGAATTCTGGACCATGCTTCCATCTGCCTATCAGTTGTTGGGCGGGTATCCCTCGAGATACATCATCTGCAACGTTTAGCTCTCCGGATACGTGCCTCCACTGGTTTGGCTCTGACTTGGTCTGGATCTCGGCTATTCGGGCGGACACGAATGGTTTGAACTCTCTTGCTTGGTTGCGGATCCACGATAGGACAATGTGACTATCAGAAAAGAAGATAATTCTTTCGAACTGCATTCGAGACTCTTCGATGATGGAACGACACAATCTTACTGCAAGGACTGCTGCTTGTAGCTCTAGACGTGGTATGGTCAAAGTTTTCAGAGGCGCTACTCTCGACTTTGCCGCCACAAATCTGATTACAAAGGTGTTGGTTTCTGTTCCCCATCGAATATAGGCACACGTTCCAAAGGCTTCGATTGACGCGTCGCAAAATATACAAAGTACAGGAGCTCCAATCACGTTATCTGGCGTAAGGGACCTTTCGAAGGTGACGTTGTTCAAATCGCTCATTTCTTGGAAAAATCGTGACCACATTGCTTGGTATTCTTGTGGTAATTCTTCATCCCACTGTAATCCTGCCAACCACAGTTTTTGCATTCCTATTTTGGCACGGACTAGGTAAGCTGCAGCTGCGCCAAGGGGGTCGTAGATTCGAGCTACTTGGCTTAATATGCATCTCTTCGTAAGAATGTTAATCTCAGGGGGATTCACTTTGAACCCAAAAACGTCATCGCGATGGTTCCAGACGGTTCCCAAAACTTTCTCTTCAACTGGGCCTTGTAGCAGTTTCATTCCCGGTTCGCCTGTCTCATTAGTGATTTCAACACCCTCCGTTAAGGCTACATTAGAGAGCCATCCCTTCACGTGAAAACCACCGTTGGAAAGAACTTCATCAATCTCTGTCGTTAATTTTCTAGCTTGCTCCGCGAAATGAACCGAATCACATATGTCGTCCATGTATGTGTTCTTTTTTAGGACTTCAGCAGCCTCAGGATTGCGTTTCTCTCCTTCCGTGGCGGTCTTTTGTAGAGCAATCTGTGCCATTGCCGGGGCTGGCCTGTCACCAAATGTCAGTACCGTTTTGACATAAACATCAGGCTTTCGATCCGTTTCCAAATTTCTCCATAGGTACCGGTGTACGTGCTGGTCTTGCTTCGGGATTAGGACTCTGTGATACATCTTAGATACATCCGCGCTGATAGCTACTTCATTCTCTCGAAATCTTAAGAGTATTCCAAATAGATTGTTCAAAAGGTCAGGGCCTTTCATCCAGTAATCATTAAGTCGGTGCCCCTTATAGGATGCAGAGGAATTAAAAACAATTCGGATCGGTGTGCTCTTCTTCTCGGGTCTAACTATTTCGTGGTGCGATATGTAGTGGATGGGACCTTTGTACGACTCTAACTCTTCACTGGATAATTTTCGCGAGAAGTTCATTTCCGTCATCTCCTCCATCTGCTTATTATACGCTTCAGCATGGGTTGGATTCATGGCTAGTCGACGTTCAGTTGCCTCTAATTTTTTCTCTGCTTGGCTTCGGTTATCAGGTAATTCTGTTGCATCTTTAATCCAAGGGTAGGGAACTAACCACTGACTGCCAACCTTTTGACAGGAGCTTTCTATAATCTTGGCTTCGTAGGCTTCGATCGGGCTTAGCTTCTTGGTTTCACATGAGCACATCTTTCCTTCCACTCCCATAGACTCGGTAGTCCAAAAGTCAGACATATCGATTGGATTTGAGCACTTAACGTGAAAGACTTGACTGACGTTTTCTAACCTTTCATCAGACGTTGCTCCAAAGACAACCCACCCCAATGGTGACTGTCTTGCGACAAGACTACCAGCTTCCTTTGTTTCACCAGTGTGTAATTTTGGGTGATCGATTCCTAACAGGATATCAACTGGACCATTTTTCCTGCGTAATTTTTCTCTACCAAGACCAAAGGTTTCAGCTACGTTATCCAGCTTAATTACCGAGACATCATTGCTAATACTTGGAATCCCCACAGCAGTAACTGTATGAATTGAATGATTCTCTAGGGATCGAATACGAAAGCGATACATCTTCGTTTCCATTTCATTCTCTTCTCCTCCGACTTTTGCCATTGTTATGGTGACCGTTTTACCTTTGAGACCGAGTTCCTCTGCCACTGTCGTCCGTATTAAGCTGATTTGAGCACCAGTGTCCAGTAGCACATTCACTTGTTTCTTGATGTTGTGTGATCCAAGGATTTCCGTCTGAATAGTAGGTAACATAGTCTCTCCGCTTGTTGTAACCGAGGACACAACAGGTTTGTTTGCATTGTGCAACAGCGGGTGATGATAATGCTTGCACTGAACTCCGTTGACAACCTCACTGCACTGACGCCTTCTAGAACACGTCGCCATGTTGTGATTTCTGCCCGCTCTTTTCAGACAGCTATAACAGGCATGATTTTCCCTGACTACTCCAAAGCGATCGCTGGAACCCAAGGCAAGGAACTTTTGGCATTGGTCGGTCCAATGTTCTGAGGTTTTACAATACCAGCACTTGTGACTTGTTTGCTTTCCATCTTCTCTTCCGGCTACATGTCCAACATGTTTGGGTGATTGCCATAAATTTCTTAATGGTGCCGTTGCTCTCATTCTGGATTTCATCTCACTCGTCATCCAAATAAGCAATGTCTCCAACGTAACTTCACTCTTGGTACTTTCAAGGTAGCGTGACCAGACTTTGCCATCGTCCGATGACAATTTCTGTTCAATAATGGCTAGCATGTGGTTGTTATTCATGTCATTCTCCCGTCCCACTTCCTTGAGAGTGTTAAAACTCCGCTTGACCAAATGAACTAAATCACAGAATCGGGCGTCTTCTCCGTCCTTTATTGGCTTAAATTTAGATATATCTTGCGTGATGATATCAGCTACAAATCGAGGGTCTCCATACACCGAATTCAGATACTCCCATGCAGCGTCATAGTCTTGGCCAATACCCTTTATCATTTCCAATGGTTTTCCTTGTAGGCTAGATCGTAGAATCGTTACCGCATCTCTTTTGCTGTATCTTGTTTCAACCAAATGCTTAAAGTCAGCTCTAAATGTTCCAAATTCTCTGACGTCACCAGCGAATTTCGGCATTTTAGGTTTCTCAATTCGAAAAAGACTTTGAGCATGGTTAACATAAGCTGCTGTCACCCCGGTATTTCCAGCTGAGTCAAACGAATCATTAGTAAGAGCATTCGTTTGCACGTTGTTGCCTTGATCTTCTTGAGTCAATACTGTTGTTGGTATCTCGCCGATGTTTTCAATTCCTTCATTCGCTGTCAATGCATCATTCTCTTCGGCAGCGGGCGTTTCTGTATTGGAACCTTGAGCTTCAGGTGGAGAATTTTCTGCGGGCTTACTTGTACTTCCCGTTTTAATATTATTGTTTAATGTCTGCTGTTTCATATAATCTTGAGCATCTATCTTTAATCGGAGAAAGGTTTCCTGACACTGTTCAATCCACCGTTCTTCTTCTTCGAATTGTGCCTCGTCTTCGATTAGCATTGTAACTTCTTCGTGTTTAGCCTCGAGTTCGGAATATACTTCTTCGTAATTGTCTAACGTCTTTTGAATCTCTTCATTCGAGCGATTTCCAATTATTTGCATATTAATAACTTTCCCAATACGTGTTAAAGCCGCTTTGCCATTTCTTCGCTTTTTTTTAGCTTTCTTTAATTCTTCTTGAACAGCCTCCATTGTTTATTTCTGTTAATAATTCGTCTCAACTCCTTTCGAATACGCGGTTAGCAAGAAATCGAATAGTGTTTCGTCGGGATTGAGGCGACAGGTTAGCAATACAACCAAGGAATTTCGCAAACCGTATTAATGATATGTTTGTTAATACCAAAGTATCAAGAATCAAAGTATCAAAGTAATTCGATCTAAATAAAGTACAATAATATAATAGTATTTACTTGAAATATTTATAAGCATGCATAAAATTAACGTTGTATTATACAAATATCAAAACTATCGTATAATGTAAATAAACCGTTCGAAAATATGTCAAAATGTCTTACTTCTGTGGCGATATTCCTCGATCTTAAACAGTTCCGGTTAGCTTCATACTTTCTTTAACACTATCTCAAAACATGCGTCTTATTTCGTGTTTATTTACTCTTATAATCCCGTGTTAAAACTATAGTTCTCCTTGAAAATATCAACCTTAACTCTCAATATGTCAACATGCAAAGTTACAAAGTTCACTTCCGGTTATCTTCACACACGTCTTTCACGTGAATATCACGCTGCTGATCCAACTACATATTATAATCCAAGATTCAATATAATGCAATATAAGCACAATATGTGCTCTCGTCGTGATATTATATCGTATAAACACAATATAATGCTCTCAGCAATTGTCGCTTATTTTCTCTTCTGCTGAATCACAACAAAATACGCGTGTGCGAACCGCCCAATTATGTAAAAAATCCTGGCAACATTTTCATGTATTTGCACCTGGATAATTTTATTATTTTACTTATTCTGAAACTTACATGTAGTAGTTTCATACATTGAAAATTTGAAATATAACACAAGTGTTATCTAATATCATCGTACCAATCGTAGAACTTCTATACATGCTATGAACGTTTATATACACATACACAGGCTACAGTTCTAAATGCTTACAATTCCATTTTGTAAACTAATTTTGTAGAGTAAAAATCCAATAAATGTTGTTTATGAATTTTTCATATGAGTTTTTGCTTTCATCGCTGTGCATGTTTGTGTCTTCGCCAACAACACATTCGCTCAGTGCCAGTTAATGTATCCTCATCATGATACATAAGTCTGAAATTGAGAATACGACAATTTAATTGCATATTCTACAGGGCGCATATAAAATGTATCATTTATTTCACACCTTGTACACTCGTAAATGATATCTTCGCGCCATGCACCGTGTAATATCTACAATATACTCATTGAGTGATATACAGTATCGTGATTTTGTTTCGATAAAATTGGTTCTCTGCCAAAATTGTGATTGCATGTAAGGTTCCTCTCTACACTGTTTCTTGTTTTAATCAGCTGGCGTAACTAGCTTAACATTTCCTTATTATGTAAAAGTAATACAATATATTTCTTACCACATTGCATCATGACAGAGCCTGTGAGCATCATGTCGTGACTCGTGAATATTCTGTAGTGCGACTCGAAGTGTCGAACGAAACCCACAGCATCTGAAGCAAAAGCTAACGAACGCGAATAATTAAACCTTTAGGCGACGCAATTTGCCACGTTTCCAGACCAATATTAATTGTTTGATCTTGAAACTCCCAAAGCAACAATTTTTATGCCAGGACTTGATGCGCCATCGCTCCTTGCAATACAACAGAGAACGATTCAAACGACCGCGCGTGTTTTCATTTACGCCATGGGACTGGAAAATTGTTATGAGGAGGCTCCTAATAACAAACCTATCGCACATGCGCAGAAACGACTGTAACCTACCTTTAAGCGTTCTCGAAACGATATGAGCGTAAAAACTGTTGTTTAAATCGATAACGGCAACGTTTCAGATCTTAAAATGATGTTTTGAGCGCTAAATGCAACGACCTAAAAGATACCTTCTAAATCGAAATTTCTGATCTTTCCAAGTCGGAAATCATATTTTCGGCGCTCAAACTATCGAAATGAGCTAAATAACATGTTGAAATGAGAAACCTAAAACTTTCTTTCCAACTGAAAAAAAAAACGACCTTACAATTATCAAAATCGCGTTTTAAGCGTAGTTGAAGCGATTTTAGCGCAAAAAAGCTGTCTAAATCGATAACGGAAACGTTTTAAAGCTTAAAATGATGTTTTGAGCGATAAATTCAACGACCTAAAAAATATATTCTTAATCGAGATTTCTGATCTTTCCAAGTCGAAAATCACATTTTCGCCGCTCAAACTATCGAAATGGGCTAAATAAATGCGTGTATCAAAGGGTCATTCGTTTTCCGGCCTTTAGAAAAACGAAAATCGGTCGCCGATTTCCGTTTTTCGTTTTTCAATTTTGAAAAACAGCTTGGAAAACAAAATTAGCATGTACCTTTAAATGGCCAACTATTTTTCGTGCACTTAACAAACGGAAAACGGATTTCGAGTTTGATTTTCTGTTTTCATTGTTGGGTTTTTTGCGATGTCCATCGTCGTATGTTTGCTTCATGCGCCCCCCGGTATGAAATAAATTTATCTAATTTTAAACAAAATAAAGCAATATGGCTGTTTCGAAGCCATTAATTGTATTGTAGAAAAATTATATTGTAAAAAAACACACAACGCAGTACAATACAGTAAAACGCAATAATATGGGCTGAGCCTCTGAGACAGCAACTTTTACAACATTATCGAGTTGTTCATCCCAAAGTAGTCCTCTTTTTCTTATACCTTTTTCCTCACAAAAGCGTTTAATGCTACGTCTACTAAAGCCTCTCTGTTCTAGATATGGTTCCTGAAGATATCGGATAAATCACATATTGTGTTTTCATTCTTTGACAAGAAATGTTTAACAAAGTCACCGTGCTCCTCCGAAGCAGCCAGATTGCTTTATTTTGTTTAAAATTAGATTTATTTCATACCGGGGGGTGCATGAAGCAAACATGCCACGATGGACATCGCAAGAAACCTAACAATGAAAATAGAAAATCAAATTCGAAATCCGTTTTCCGTTTGTCAAGCGCTCGAAAAATAGTTGGCCATTTAATGGCACATGCTAATTTTGTTTTCCAAGCTGTTTTTCGAAATTGAAAAACGAAAACGGAATTCGGCGACTGTTTCTCGTTTTTCTAGAGCCCGAAAAACGAATGGCCCTTTGATACACGAATTTAAATAACATGTTGAAATTACAAACCTAAAAATTTCTTTCCAACTGACAAAAACGACCTTACAATAATCAAAATCTCGTTTTAAGCGTTCTGGAAGCGATTTCAGCGTAAAAAAGCTGTCTCAATCGATAACGGCAGCGTTTTAGAGTTTAAAATTAATGATGTTTTGAGCGCTAAACTCAACGACCTAAAAGATACCTTCTAAATCGAAATTTCTGATCTTTCCAAGTCGAAATCATATTTTCGGCGCTCAAACTATCGAGATGAGCGAAATAACATGTTCAAACGAGAAACCTATAACTTTGTTTCCAACCGAAAAAAAAAACGATTTTACAATAATCAAAATCTTGTTTCAAGCGTTCTCGGAGCGATTTTAGCGTCAAAAAGATGTCTAAATACATAACGGCAACGTTTTAGCGCTTAAAATCATGTTTTGAGCTCTAAACTAAAACTAAATAACATGTTGAAATGAGAAATCTAAAACTTTCCATACATGTCCAATACCACTGCAATATGTCCAATGGACATTTGAAATGTCTACTGGACATTTCTGTTCGCCTAATGGACGAATGGGCATTTGAAATGTCCAATGGATATTTCTGTTTGTCTAATGGATATTTCTGTTTGTCCAATGGACAAATGGACATTTGTGTATGTCTAATGGAGATTATTGATATTTGACACCAATTAATTCAGAACTCGCATGCTGGTAATGCCTTTTGTCTATTGAGAGCTATTATTAATTAATTCGTAATGAGACACCCATGCTGAGACGTGTTTGCCTGTGATCCTGGCAATGGACATGTCCATTCGTCCATTGGACGAATGGACATTTGAATGTCCACTGGACATTTCTGTTCGTCGAATGGACATTTGAAATGTTCACTGGACATTTCTGTTCGTCCAATGGACGAATGGGTTGTTTGCGGAAATAACAGGAAATTCAACAAAATAGGCCTGTTTTATTTAACAGGAAATTCAGCATGTTTATTTTAGTTATGACAACAACAACAGGATAGCATACCTATCTGTTCTCATTACAAGAGGCGGTATTTTTGAGCTCCTTATATTTTATATAACTATTTACTTTATTACTAACCAGACCCTGGAATTGAACCATGGAGCAAAATAAGTATAAATATCTTATTATCGAAGATTCTAAACTTAAGTGGCGAGGCGATTTGGAATCGCTTAAACGTTTCATCGCTGATGATTTGAATTTATCTGGAAAGTGGTCTTCTCCCGGCGGAGATGCGAGAGCATTTACAAACGAGAATGAAATCTCAACCGAGGGTGATATTGTAAAAATAAAATGGTATCAAGGTAAAAAAACATTGTTATTTCAAGGATCTGGAGCAAAGCAAATAGAAGAAGACTTATACAGGAAAATTCAGTTAAAATCAAGTTCAAGTGAAGGGGAAACGTGTAGCAGGTTCGAATGTTCCAATTTGCATAATAACGACAAAGTTAGTGAATCGTTAAATGATTTCAAACTTCAATTCCAACAACTAAAAGAAGTTACAGAACAAAACAAAATTTCTATAGATAATCTAGAATCTAAATGCAAAACCCTTCAATCATCGAGTGATACTACACGCTTAGAGTTGTATAAGCTTCGAAATGAGTATGAAGTTATGTCTTCAGAAAACGCAAATCTTAGGAAAGAAAATGCTGAGTACTTAGCATGCATGAATGGGCTAGCAGGCACTATTGCCGATCTAAATATAAAAATCAAATCGCTTAATGAAGAGAAAGCAAGCCTAGAAGCCTCGGTGCGTCTCCTAAACGAGGATAAATGTCAATTAATATTCAATAAAAATAACGTGAGTTATGATCACGAACGAGAGCAGAGCCTTGTAGAAACAACTCAAGTAGAGAAGAATGGGGATACTAATAACAATCAGAATTCATTGCCTAATTCTAAAGGGCCAATTGGTCTAATGGGCCTAACTCTAATGGACCAAAACACAACGCCTACAGCTGCTCGTGATGTTTCAATAGTTGAATCTAAAGATGTTAATGAGGGCGCCCTATCCAAATATTCAAAAAACACCAATACAGAAAACCCCTTGGTCGTCCCCTCAGCAATTGCATCCACTATACACGATCAGTTTGATCCTCCTACAAATAAAAATGTCTATTTTCCCCCAGGGGAAAAAAACATTTTGAGTAATAATGACAATGGAGCTTGTTATGTTACCCTGGATGAGTTGCGGGGCGACGCTGGACAAAGGAGATGTAATAGCAAGAAAAAATTAACATATGCAGAAGTTTTAAAATCTAACAATGCAAATATTTCGTCTCAGTTGATATCAAAATCTTCCGATAATCCTAAAGAAAACTGTGATGAAATGCTATCCAATACTGATGGTTTTGTCGGTGTACAACGAAAACGGAAAAAATTTAAGTCTTTCTTTGTGTCAGGAATTTCAGAGCATGTAAAGGAAAAACAAATAAGCTTGTACCTTTCGAGGCGAAATGTCATTCCTAGCCATATATCTGTTTTCCCAAGCAAACGTAAGGGGACAATCTCGGCAAAAATCGGCATACCTATAGCATCAGTTTCGAAAGTTCAGGAGAAAACGTTTTGGCCTATGTATGTATATTGCAAGCCTTGGCGACAAAACGACAAAAGAAAACCTGTTGTACAGAGAATTAATAATATGCCCCAAACGGAGGAATATACAACATACGTATAATGGCAGAGAAACACATGCAAAGCATTCCTACAGTACTTGGTATGGGTAGGCCCAGAGGTCAGCATTTCAGCCGAACAAAATCGATGCGCACACGAAACTTTGGCAATCTTGTTAACGTCCCTATTATTAGAACTGATTATAACAATCTAAATGAGGTCTCTATCAATTCTGATAGAGTCTCAGGCGGAAAATCTGTGAAAGGAAATGAAAGAGCTTTTCCTAACCTAATGTTGTCGAATGCAAGATCATTAGCTAATAAAGTAAATGAACTTGAAATCCTTAAGGAAAGCTACAGAGCAGACCTAATTTTCGTGACAGAAACATGGCTAACAGACTCGGTCCCTGATGAGATTGTTAACGTTTCTGGCCTAAACATTGTCAGAAGAGACCGATTGTGTGGAAGAGGCGGGGGAGTAGCAATTTATATTAATCATGATATACCATTAAAAATACGTGATGATTTAAACGATCAATTCTTTGAATGTTTATGGGTTACTATCCGGCCGAAGTGGCTACCAAGATCAATTTCAAGGATTGCATTGGGATGTGTATACCTTCCTCCAAGTCTACTTACATCTGAGATCGATAATTTTTATGACTATTTTATCACTTGTTATGACAAGCTCTGCGTCGAAAGCCCAAATACTGCCATTATTCTCGGAGGTGACTTCAATCCGGCTAGTAATGGCTTCCAACAGAAACGTTTAGAGAGACACTGTAATTTGAAACAAATTGTAATGCACCCTACTAGAGACACCAGTACATTGGATTTAATTTTTACTAATATGGCTGATTATTACCAGACTCCGGCAATTGTGGCTCCACTTTCAACTTCGGACCACAACATCATTATCTGGAAATCTAAGTGTAACATTTCAGAAAAAGGAAATACGGTTAAAATTAAAGTAAGAAAGTTTCGACAACAGCAGTTAGAACGTTTTGATGCCTTATTAGCAAATTACGATTGGTCTTCTGTGCTCAACATCTCTGGTACCGATGAAAAAGTTAATACGTTTCTGCACATTACTAATAATATGATCTCTGAACATTTTCCGGAAAGGACAGTCAGAATGCACAGTAAGGACAAACCCTTTATGACACCAAAAATAAAACGCCTGATTTCTAAAAGGAACATGGCTTTTAAAAGAAAAAATATCGAATGTGTAAAGAAGCTCAGAAGTCAGATTTCGGCAGAGATTAGGAAAGCAAAAACCTTTTTCTACGAGAATAAAGTAGGTCCAAACCTAAAAAATCGCCCAAAATCTTGGTGGAAAGTCATTAAGCGTTTGATTGGCAAAAAGTCGGCTAAAGCAACGATGGTGGATCCCTCTACTGGGCTGTTGATGGATGATAAACGGTCTGCTTGCTTCATAAACCATTTCTTTGCAAACTTAACTAAGGATTACCCAAAAGTGGGAAAAGAATGGCTAGAACTTCATTGCGCGGAAAATTTGCCACTAATCACCGTCGATGAAGTGCAACAAGAACTGCAAAAAATTAATGTTAATAAAGCACCTGGCCCTAACGATCCATTACTGAAAATTTTGAAGACCTTTGCAAAGTACTTTGCTGTACCCTTGACCGAAATCTTCAATGAATCCTTTCAATCTAAAACTTTTCCTAAAGTTTGGAAGAATTATAAAGTGTCGGGTATTCCAA
Source organism: Muricea muricata (assembly GCA_963855995.1). Classification (NCBI taxonomy): domain Eukaryota; kingdom Metazoa; phylum Cnidaria; class Anthozoa; order Malacalcyonacea; family Plexauridae; genus Muricea; species Muricea muricata. The sequence continues at coordinate 11,861,179 of OY979719.1, forward strand.
AATCAATACCTTGTACGCTTGCAGAAGATTTAAGACCAATTGCTTTAACAAGTGTCCTGGCAAAAATCCAAGAAACCTTTGCAGTTAAGTGGATGTATGATGATACCACTGGGAAAATTTCGGATTCTCAATATGGTGGTTTACCGCGATCATCGACAGTTAATGCCTTAGTTAATTTATTACATAATTGGCACAAATTAATGGACGAAAGGCATAGAGTGATTAGGATAGTCTTCCTCGACTTTCGCAAGGCTTTCGACCTCATCGATCACAATAAATTGCTAGAAAACATGAGATCAATGGGTGTAAGACCCGCCTTGATAAAATGGTTTGCTTCGTACTTGAATGAGCGATCTCATTTCACACAGTTTGGGAAAGAAACATCTGATTTTGAAAATGTTACTGGGGGCATCCCACAGGGCAGTAAATTGGGACCAATTGCCTTTGTAATTAAAATTAATATGCTACCTAGTGTTATAGAACAAGTTGTTGGAAACGAGGATGTTGTTGTGGATGGTGATACGATTCTCTTCATGGACGATACCACGAGTTGGGAGGCGTTAGATGTTCATTATCACGTTTCTGGAATGGAAATTGGGAACATACCCAAGAAAATTGAGTCAGTAAAAACCTTTGCGGAAAACGAGAAAATGGTATTAAACGCAAAAAAATGTAAAGAAATGATCATTGACTTTCGAAAAGATAGAACAGTTATTCCTGCAATGAAAATAAATGACTGTGTCCTTGAAAGAGTTAGCTCTTATAAATTACTTAGTTTATGGATAGATGATGACCTCAAGTGGAAATCAAACACGGAATACGTTGTAAAGAAGGCAGCTAAGCGGTTATATTTTTTAAAAACTCTTAAAGGGTACAATGCTCCACGAGAAGACTTAAAGATATTTTATATCTCGGCTATCAGATCAATTGTGGAATTTGGAGCTCAAATTTGGCATGGTGGCCTGACACAGGAACAGTCTAAAGATATAGAGAGAATTCAAAGGCGCGCTATGAAAATAATATGTCCAAGAAAGACTTACAAACAGGCATTAACTGAATGTGGTTTGCACACTCTAGAATACAGAAGAGATATAATGTGTGTAAATTTAATAAAAGACATGAAACAGCCAACCCACAAACTAAACGATCTTCTGCCACCTATTGTCGGTCTGGTACGGGAGAAACACACGAGACTTAATGAAAATAAATTTTATAATTTTAAATGCAAAACACGAACGTTTTAACAATAGTCCTTTAGTATATGCGATCCGCAAATACAATATGGCTTTTGACAATAATTAATGGTTTTTTCTTGGATTTCTAATATTTTAACTATTGAACTACTATGGCTTTGGTATTCTGGGGCACTTTTAATTAATTATTTTTAATATAGATTGTAGTTTTGCAAAAACTCTGTAATTGTACTTATATACATATAATTGATTTCGTCTCTCTTTTTCATGTAAATCACATAACAATTTAGCTGTCTAAGCTACTTAATGTGTGTATTTTTAATAATAATAATAATAATAATAATAATAATAATAATAAAATGCAACAATGCTCGTGAGAAACAAAAACATTATTTTAAGAATGCTTCGTTCTTCAGAAACAATTGTATACATATAGCATAGCACAGCATAACATAGCATAGCATAGCATAAGTGGGATTGCTTGAGTTAACAGGAAATTCAGTCATGTCTGCTTTAGTATCTGCGTGCGAAAAGAGCTAAATTGAACAGAGTGAAATCTTTTTTGATGCGAACTTAATATGCTTGTTCCAGTATCTGTGTCCGTGTGGACAATCTAAATTTAAAAAGGTGGCATCTTTCTGCGTGCAGATATATGCTTCGTGCATTGGAAACCGCCGTGAGCACATGCTTCGTTCTTTCAAAATCAATATCTTGGATTAGACATGTTGTGTTATAGAACTGAATTCACAGGAAACTCAATATATTTGTTTCAGTATCTGTGTGCGGACAAGCTAAACTGAAAAAAGTGGCATCTTTCTGCGTACAGATAAGCGAAATCTTAGCTGTAATAATGCAAGAATGATGCCAGTAATGTGTCCTTCACATAATCTATTAGCAGGCGTACACTTAAATGCAATAATGCTTCGTTCTTCCGAAACAAAAACCGTTTTTATCAATGGAAGAATGCTTCGTTCTTCAGAAACAACTGTAGATAAAGCATAGCATGGTATAAATAGGATTGTTTGAGTTAATAGGAAATTCAGCATGTTTGTTTTAGTTATAACGTGCAACAATGCTTCGTTTATATTCAGAAACAACTATCGTATTTTGAGAATTCTTCTTTCTTAAAGCAACTGTCTAAATATAGGATGGTATAAACAGTATTGTTTTAGGAAATTCAGTATGTTTGTTTCACCATCTGCGTCGCAATTATAGCTAACAAATTGAACGCGGGAAATTACTCTTACTGGATGTAAATAAACTAAATCTCAGTTACAAAATGCAACAATGCTTCGTTCTTAAGAAACAAAAATCTTATTTGGAATTCCAAGAATGCTTCGCTCTTCAAAAACAACTGTGTAGATATACCATAACATAGTATAAAAAGGATTGTTTGTATTAACAGAAAATTCAGTGGGTTATATGTTTTAGTTAAATGCAACAATGCTCCATTCTTTAGAAACAAAAATCTTGCTTTAAGAACGCTTCTTTCTTCACAAACAACTGCGCAGATAAAGCGTAGGATATTATAGATAGGATTGTTTCAAATGATAGAAAATTCAACAAAATAGGCCTGTTTGATTTAAACTGTGTACATATACCATAACATAGTATAAATAGGATTGTTTGTACTAACAGAAAATTCAGTGGGTTATATGTTCTACAATCCCGGACAAAACATCTGCGACACTTTGCAAGTTTTCAATATTTGTATACCTTTCGGAATATTTTCCTCTTCGCCCCCTCCTTTCAATGTTGCTGAGATGCCTCAAACAATGGTTAACTAATCTGAAAACTTTCAACATTGTTTCGGGGGGAAGGGGGGGGGGGGGGACTTTGTAAACTTTTCCAGCTCATTTTATATAATTTTGCCTACATTGAGTGAGTGTCGCTAATGGTTTTGTCCGGGATTGTCTGATATCACGCGTAATTAAGCACAATCTACTTCGAAATATATTTTGTTTCTTTGGGAATAGAGGTTGACCAAATTCATTGACAGGAACTAATAAGTGCATTATTAAGTATGATTATTAATGAATTATTTGTGCAGAGCCATAAATACAAAAATATTAAAAACGCACATAACCTAAAAGCAGAAATGTTCATGCCGTATAGAATTACAAGTCACACAATATCAGCCATTAAGGGTGTACCAAAAAAGTAATCTTGTTTTGCTAATATTTTGTCATTGTAGCGACGTGCGCAAAAGATTTACAATTGATTCGAAAGTGAATTTGCTTGGTAATACTTTTATGTTCTCAGTTAATCCTAAACGCGTTTAATGAAAGAAATTTCCACGGTGTACCATTTCGCGACATAAGAATAATACTATAATAATTAATTATTTAAGTGAGAACGGTGTACCGTTAGTACACCGTTAATTTGGCCAACTATTGCCATAACAACAGCTATTTTGACAAGTTTGTAATTGAAACATAACACGTGTAGTGAAAACATATATCGTATCAGCTATTATTCTTCAAAATAATTACATTGTAACAGTTACCTATTCAGCGTATACCGCGTGTGTCTGCAGTTTATGCAAAAGTAAATTTCAAAATAGCTATGTTCATATCTATGCTTGCGGCTTTGACTTTTTACATGCGTCCGTGATATATGAGATGAGCAAAGCAACGACTGCAAGGTGTAATGTCTGTCTGTTCCTCCTGCGGTATCTGTTTACTGAGCCTAAATACATTCCATCGAACTGACATCATTTCAGTTTCACGCGCATCAATACACCCGCCTTTGACGTAGGCTAATTTATATTTGCTCGTAGCAAATACAGGAATGTCACTTTCTAACAAAATGTCCTCTGCGAAGTGGGTTTTCGGCGCAGGAAAGTGGACAGGTTCGCCTTCAAGCAATAACAAAAGATCGTGCCACTGAATAATTTTTTCATTCCAACGAAAATCATTTAGGAATATGCACTCTGCATTTTCAACTCCAACCCACGCAAAAGTACCAGTTGCTGGGTTTTTAAAGGTGTGATATATGGAGTTAAGGGGTTTCAGTAAAAACGTTTTTCCACAATTTGCCGGGCCAGTAAGCATAACATTGCGATATTTCCCACGACCCTTGTCTAAGAGGTTGTAAACGGCCGTGGCAAATTCAGTTAATTCAATGCCATTCATTGTCAGGACTTCTTCAGCCAAACGGAGCCAGTTGCCTTCACAGCCATCAACACACTCACCTTCAGTAGCCTCGGTAACAATTCCAAGCGTGTTTTTCTGCTCCTGTCTAATTTCGCCTGAGCATTGAACATATCCCACGTAGTTTTTAATAGTTGGGCAATGATTTTAGGCTGTCGGTTCATTATAAATTCTGCAAGGTCTGTCTTACCCTCATTCTTTTGTTGCTGGGCTAAGGCAAGCAGCTCAGTACGCGTTTTAATGGACTTTTGTTGAATAATTTCAGATACTTGTAACGATGTTAGTCTCTTTTTCATACGCTTTCGAGGTCTTTGCCCTGATGCATTATCGCTGTCACTGTTTGAATCGTCTCTCATCAGGATTGTGGAAATGCTGGCAGAATCAGTCTTTGGTGGTTCGGCATTGCTCAAATCAGGATGATCATCGCTTTGCAAATAGTTAGGGTCAGACTTTGTAACATACTGCCATGCACTGAAATAGTTGTGGTGAACAGACGAAAAATGTACTGAGATGCCAAAACGCTCCAACAAGAATCTCTTAACTTTCAGCCATCGCTGTTTTTTTTCAAGCTTGATGGCCATATGATAATGTTTCCCCCCATCTTCATGATCTTCGAGGCAGCAACACCACTGCATAACATTATTTCCGTTGCTAAAAGCAAGAACCAACGCTTCGGCAAACTCCTCTCTCGAACTGAATTTGTTTAAATTGGCTTGACTGTATGTAATAAGGTACACTAACCGGTTATCTCGTGCGCGAATACTTTCATTCGCCATTGCACTTTAAGCAAGAATGCAATTCAATGCGCACGCCTTGCCACCCACCCCACGTGTGCGTGGGTGGAAATTTCAACGTTATATTTGAAAAATCTTCACATTCGAAAAATAAACAGGAAATGTAAGCATCAAAAATTATTGATGATACATGTTGAAAGTGATAAACGATCTAAATCCTGGTCATGATAAACTATTTTAGCCCTATAGATCAGATAACAGTACATCTCTTCCTCAGACAATCCCGGACAAAACATCTGCGACACCTTGCAAGTTTTCAAAATTTGTATACCTTTCGGAATATTTTCCCCCTCGCCCCCTCCTTTCAATGTTGCTGAGATGCCTCAAACAATGGTTAACTAATCTGAAAACTTTCAACATTGTTTCGGGGGGAAGGGGGGGGGGGGACTTTGTAAACTTTTCCAGCTCATTTTATATAATTTTGCCTACATTGAGTGAGTGTCGCTAATGGTTTTGTCCGGGATTGTAGTTACAAAATGCAACAATGCTCCGTTCTTGGGAAACAAAAATCTTGCTTTAAGAACGCTTCTTTCTTCAGAAACAACTAAGCAGATAAAGCGTAGGATATTATAGATAGGATTGTTTGAAATAACAGGAAATTCTACACAATAGGCCTGTTTGATTTAACAGGAAATTCAACATGTTTGTTTTAGTTATAAAATGCAACAATGCTCTTGAGAAACATTATTTTAAGAATGATTCGTTCTTCAGAAAAAATTGTATACATATAGTATATGTATACATATGTGACTCGCCGAATGCTAAAAGCAGTCCGGTACAAAAAATATATCAGAATACACAAAGTTCCTAACGCAAATAAACACGCTGTTTTATACACAGCGCCATCATAAGTTTATGCAGCTTGCGCACGCTGTTTTATACGTCGACAGCATATATTATGGTGTGGCGTATTGAGAGAGATATTTTCTTATGTTGCGCTTATGATTAGCATATTTAATTCCAGTCATCAAATACGCGCGCCAGCAAATATAAAACTACACAAAATCTTAGTAAATTAGTCGTATTACATTGCCTTTAGTCGTCGCTTTAGAAATGTTCACTGGACATACAGAAATCTCAATTCGTCTATAAATCGGACAAACAGAAATGTCCATTGGACATTCAAATGTCCATTCGTCCACTGGACGAACAGAAATGTCCAGTGGACATTTAAATGTCCATTCGTCCAATGGACCGATGGACGAATGGACATTGTCTGATGGCAAACACTCTAGTCTCCTATCTACATGGGGTTATACTCAATCATATTACGTCATTATAGATTTTCTCAGTGACGCAGTAAAAGTTACATGTCGATTGAACATAATGAAATGTCCATTGGACATACAGGAATGTCTATTCGTCCATCGGACAAACAGAAATGTCCATTGGACATTCAAATGTCCATTCGTCCATTGGACGAACAGAAATGTCCTGTGGACATTGAAATGTCCATTCGTCCAATGGACCGATGGACGAATGGACATTGTCTGATAGCAAACACTCTAGTCTCATATCCACATGAGGTTAAGCTCAATCATATTACGTCATTATAGCTCTTCTAAGTGACGCAGTAAAAGTTACATGTCCATTGGACATAATGAAATGTCCATTGGACATACAGGAATGTCTATTCGTCCATCGGACAAACAGAAATGTCCATTGGACATACAAATATCCATTCGTCCATTGGACGAACAGAAATGTCCAGTGGACATTGAAATGTCCATCGGACATTTTGCAGAGGTATTGGACATTAATCAAACTTTCTTTCCAACTGAAAAAAAAACGACCTTACAATCATCAAAATCGCGTTTTAAGCGTAGTTGAAGCGATATTAGCGTGAAAACGCTGTCTAAATCGATAACGGTGACGTTTAAAGCTGAAAATGATGTTTTGAGCGCTAAACTCAACGACCTAAAAAATATATTTTAAACCGAGATTTCTGATCTTTCCAAGTCGGAAATCACATTTTCGGCGCTCAAACTGTCGAAATGCGCTAAATAACATGTTGAAATGAGAAACCTAAAACTTTCTCTCCAACTGAAAAAAACGACCTTACAATAATCAAAATCTCGTTTTAAGCGTTCTGGAAGCGATTTCAGCGAAAAAAAGCTGTCTAAATCGATACCGGCAACGTTTTAGAGTTAAAAATTAATGATGTTTTGAGCGCTAAACTCAACGACGTAAAAAATACCTTCTAAAACAAAATTTCTGATCTTTCTAAGTCGGAAATAATATTTTCGGCGCTCAAACTATCGAAATGAGCTAAATAACATCTAGAAATGTGAAACCTGAAACTTTCTTTTAAACTGAAAATAAACGGCCTTACAATCATCAAAATCAAGTCTTAATTGTTCTGGAGACGATTTCAGCGTAAAACAGCTGTCTAATTCGATAACGGCAACGTTTCAGTGCTTAAAATGATGTTTTGAGCGCTAAACTCAACAACCTAAAAGATACTTTCTAAATCGAAATTTCTGATCTTTTTAAGTCCGAAATCATATTTTGGGCCCTCAAACTATAAAGATAAGCGAAATAACATGCTAAAATGAGAAACAAAACCTTTCTTGCCAACCGAAAAAAACGACCTTACAATCATGAAAATCTCGTTTTAAGCGTTCTGGAAGCGATTTTAAAGTAAAAAAGCTGTCTAAATCGAAAACGGCAACGTTTTAGCGCTTAAAATCATGTTTTGAGCACTAAACTCAACAACATAAAAGATAGCTTCTAAATCGAAATTTCTGATCTTTCCAAGTCGGAAATCATATTTTAGGTGTTCAAACTATCGAAATGAGCTAAATAACATGCTGAAATGAGAAACCTAAAACTTTCTTTCCAACTGAAAAAAACGACCTTACAATCATCAAAATCGCGTTTTAAGCGTAGTTGAAGCGGTTTTAGCGAAGAAAGCTGTCTAAACCGATAACAGCAACGTTTCAAAGCTTAAAATGATGTTTTGAGCGCTAAACTCAACGACCTGAAAGATACCTTCCAAATCGAAATTTCTGATCTTTCCAAGTCGGAAATAATATTTTCGGCGCTCAAACGATCGAAATGAGCTAAATAACATGTTGAAATGAGAAACCTAAAACTTTCTTTCCAACAGGAAAAAAAACGAACTTACAATCATCAAAATCGCGTTTTAAGCGTAGTTGAAGCGATTTTAGCGAAGAAAGCTGTCTAAATCGATAACGGAAACGTTTCAAAGCTTAAAATGATGTTTTGAGCGCTAAACTCAACGAGCAAAAAATATATTCTAAATCAATATTTCTGAACTTTCCAAGTCGGAAATGATATTTTCGGCGCTCAAACGATCGAAATGAGCTAAATAACATGTTGAAATGAGAAACCTAAAACTTTCTTTCCAACAGGAAAAAAAACGAACTTACAATCATCAAAATCGCGTTTTAAGCGTAGTTGAAGCGATTTTAGCGAAGAAAGCTGTCTAAATCGATAACGGGAACGTTTGAAAGCTTAAAATGATGTTTTGAGCACTAAACTCAACGACCTAAAAATATATATTCTAAATCGAAATTTCTGATCTTTCCAAGTCAGAAATCATATTTTCGGCGCTCAAACTATCGAGATGAGCGAAATAACATGTTCAAATGAGAAACCTACAAGTTTCTTTTCAACTGAAAAAGACGACCTTACAATCATGAAAATCTCGTTTTAAGCGTTCTGTAAGCGATTTGAGCGTCAAAAAGCTGTCTAAATCGATAACGGCAACGTTTCAGAGCTTAAAAAATGTTTTAAGCGCTAAACTTGACGACCTAAAGGTTACCTTCTAAATCGAAATTTCTTATCTTTCCAAGTGGGAAATCATATTTTCAGTGCGCAAACTATCGAGATGAGCGAAATAACATGTCCAAATGAGAAACCTAAAACTTTCTTTCCAACTGAGAAAAATCTACCATAGAATCATCAAAATCGCGTTTTAAGCGTTCTGGAAGCGATTTGTGTGTCAAAAAGCTGTCTAAATCGATCACGGCAACGTATTAGAGCTTAAAATCATGTTTTGAGCGCAAAACTCAACAACATAAAACATACCTTCTAAATCGAAATTTTTGATCTTTCCAGGTCGGAAAACATACTTTCGGCGTTCAAACTATTGAGATGAGCGAAATAACATGCTGAAATAAGAAACCTAAAACTTTCTTTCCAACTGAAAAAAAGACCTTACAATCATCAAAATCGCGTTTTAAGCGTTCTGGAAGCGATTTGAGCTTAAAAAAGCTGTTTAAATCGATAACGGCAACGTTTCAGAGCTTAAAAAAATGTTTAAGCGCTAAACTTGACGACCTAAAGGATACCTTCTAAATCGATAGTTCTGATCGTTCCAAATCGAAAATCATATTTTCAGTGCTCAAACTATCGAGATGAGCGAAACAACATGTTCAAATGAGAAACCTAAAACTTTCTTCTCAACTGAAAAAAAGGACCTTGCAATCATCAAAATCTCGTTTTAACCAAAAAAAAATATTGTCTTATTTGAAAGAGACTCTAAAGCAATATATAGAAATCTATTGCGAAATTTTTATATCTGATTCACTTCTGGAGATATTGTCACCTAAATAACGAATTGTCCGCTATCTTGGATTAATTTTTAATCTCATTAACAATGTTTTGGTGACGTCACAACAGGGATAAGCCATTTAAAGCTGCTCCTAAATACCTACCAACAATCAAATATTGTTTGAATCTTCTCAGTCCGTGCTGAAATCCGAAACACGTACCGTACATGCGGTTATGGAAGCATATTAGTCATTGTGTCGTGAGAGAAAAAAATCGCGTGACCCCAGTTGTGACATATCGTGCATATCCACAAATATCCAAGATGGCGGACAACTAAAGATTTTAAATGAAAATATTTTACGAAATAAGGCAGATATAAAAATTCTGTAATGGACTTCCATATATTGTTTTGGAGTCTCTTTCAAATGAGACGATAAAAAATTTTGTTGCTATTTCCCTTTAAGATGATGTTTTGAGCGTTAAACTCAACAACCTAAAAAATACCTTCTAATTCGAAATTTCTCATCTTTCCAAGTCGGAAATCATATTTTAGTTGCTCAAACTATCCAGATGAGCGTAATAACATGTTCAAATAAGAAACCTAAAACTTTCTTTCCAACAGAAAAAAAAACGACCTTAAAATCATCAAAATCGCTTTTTAAGCGTAGTTGAAGCGATTTTTGCGTAAAAAAGCTGTCTAAATCGATAACGGGAACGTTTGAAAGCTTAAAATGATGTTTTGAGCGCTAAACTCAACGACCTAAAAGATTCCTTCTAAATCGAAACTTCTCGTCTTTCCAAGTCAGAAATCATATTTTCGGCGCTCAAACTATCGAGATGAGCGAAATAACTTGTTGAAATGAGAAACCTAAAACTTTCTTTTCAACAGAAAAAAACGACTTTACAATAATCAAAATTTCGTTTTAAGCGTTCTGGAAGCGATTTCAGCGTAAAAAAGATGTCTAAATCGATAACGATAACGTTTTAGAGTTAAAAATTAAAGATGTTTTGAGCGCTAAACTCAAAGATATTTAAGATACCTTCTAAATCGAAATTTCTGATCTTTCCAGGTCCGAAATAATATTTTCGGTGCTCAAACTATCGAAATGAGCTAAATAACATGTTGAAATGAGAGACCTAAAACTTTCTTTCTAACTGAAAAAAAAAGACCTTACAATCATCAAAATCGCGTTTTAAGCGTAGTTGAAGTGTATTTAGCGTAAAAAAGCTGTCTAAATCGATAACGAAAACGTTTCAAAGCTTAAAATGACATTTTGAGCGCTAAACTCAACGACCTAAAAGATACCTTCTAAATCGAAACTTCTGATCTTTCAAGGTCGAAAATCATATTTTCGGCGTTAAACTATCGAGATGAGCGAAATAACATGTTCAAATGAGAAACCCAAAACTTTCTTTTCAACTAAAAAATAACTACCTCACAATAATAAAAATCTCGTTTTAAGCAATCTGGAAGCAATTTGAGCTTAAGAAAGCTGTTTAAATCGTTAACGGCAACGTTTCAGAGCTTAAAATGATGTTTTGAGCGCTAAACTCAACAACATAAAACATACCTTCTAAATCGAAATTTTTTATCTTTCCAGGTCGAAAGTCATACTTTCGGCGTTCAAACTATCGAGATGAGCGAAATAACATGTTGAAATAAGAAACCTAAAACTTTCTTTCTAACTGAAAAAAAGACCTTACAATAATCAACATCGCGTTTTAAGCGTTCTGGAAGCGATTTGAGCTTAAAAAAGCTGTCTAAATCGATAAAGTCAACGTTTTAGAGCTTAAAATGAAGTTTTGAATGCTAATTTCAACACCTTAAAGATACCTTCTGAAACGAAATTTCTGATCTTTCCAAGCTCGAAATAATATCTCCGGAAGTCAAATTATCGAGATGAGCGAAATAACATGTTCAAATCAGAAACCCAAAACTTTCTTTTCAATTGAAAAAAAAAACGACCTTACAATCATCAAAATCCCGTTATAAGCGTTCTGGAAGCGATTTGAGCGTAAAAACACTGTCTGAATCGATAGCGTCAACGTTTCAGAGCTTAAAATTATGTTTTGAGCGCTAAACTCAATGACCTAAAAGATATCTTCTAAATCGAAATTTCTGATCTTTCCAAGTCGGAAATCATATTTTCGGAGCTAAAACTATTCAGATGAGCGAAATAAAACGTTGAAATGAGAAACAAAACCTTTCTTGCCACCTGAAAAAAACGACCTTACAATCATGAAAATCTCGTTTTAAGCGTTCTGAAAGCGATTTGAGCGTAAAAAGCTAACTAAATCGATAGCAGCAACGTTTCAGAGCATAAAATTATGTTTTGAGCGCTAAACTCAATGACCTAAAAGATACTTTCTAAATCGAAATTTCTGATCTTTCCAAGTCGGAAATCATATTTTCGGCGCTCAAACTTTCGAGATAGCGAAATAACATCTAGAAATGAGAAACCTAAAACTTTCTTGCCAACTGAAAAAATGATCTTAAAATCATCAAAATTGCGTTTTAAGCGTTCTGTAGGCGATTTGAGGTTAAAAAAGCTGTTTAAATCGATAACGGCAAGGTTTTAGAGCTTAAAATGATGTTTTGAATGCTAATTTCAACACCTAAAAAATACCTTCTAAATCGAAATTTCTGATCTTTCCAACTTGGAAATTATATTGTGTCGCTCAAACTATCGAGATGAGCGAAATAACATGTTCAAATGAGAAACCTAAAAATTTCTTTTTAACTGAAAAAAACGACCTTACAATCATCAGCATCGCGTTTTAAGCGTTCTGCAAGCGATTTGTGTGTCAAAAAGCTGTCTAAATCGATAACGGCAACGTTTTAGCGTTTAAAATAATGTTTTGAGCGCTAAACTCGACAACATAAAAGATACCTTCTAAATCAAAATTTCTTATCTTTCCAAGTCGGAAATAATATTTTCGGCGCTCAAACTATCGAGATGAGCGAAATAACATGTCCAAATGAGAAACCTAAAACTTTCTTTCCAACTGAAAAAATATCCACCATAGAATCATCAAAATCGCGTTTTAAGCGTTCTGGAAGCGATTTGTGTGTCAAAAAGCTGTCTAAATCGATCACGGCAACGTCTTAGCGCCTAAAATCATGTTTTCAGCGCTAAACTCAACATTATAAAACATACCTTCTAAATCGAAATTTCTAAACTTTCCAAATCGGAAATCATACTTTCGGCGTTCAAACTATCGAGATGAGCGAAATAACATTTTGAAATGAGAAACCTAAAACTTTCTTTCTAACTGAAAAAAACAACCTTACAATAATCAACATCGCGTTTTAAAAGTTCTGGAAGCGATTTTAGCTTAAAAAACTGTCTAAATCGATAAAGTCAACGTTTTAGAGCTTAAAATGAAGTTTTGAATGCTAATTTCAACACCTTAAAGATACCTTCTGAAACGAAATTTCTGATCTTCAAAGCTCGAAATAATATTTCCTGCAGTCAAATTATCGAGATGAGCGAAATAACATATTCAAATGAGAAACTGAAAAAAACGACCTTACAATCATCAAGATCTCGTTTTAAGCGTTCTGGAAGCGATTTGAGCGTAAAAAAGCTAACTAAATCGATAGCGGCAACGTTTCAGAGCATAAAATTATGTTTTGAGCGCTAAATTCAACAACCTAAAAGATACCTTCTAAATCGAAATCTCTGATTCTTCCAAGTCGGAAATCATATTTTCGGTGCTCAGCTTTTTTACGCTCGAATCGCTTTCAGAACGCTTAAAACGAGATTTTGATGATTGTACTCCACTTTTCACGCGATCTCTTGGATTTTTGACATGTAAATGGAGTAGCATTTAACAATACATCGACTGTGACCGAAGTCTTTTCCTGCGCAGCAAACGTGTTTAACAACCCTTGGTTTATACTTTAAGTTATTTAACCCGCCGTGGTACGTTTCGATACACTTTCATCGTAGGTAACGGATTCTGAATCTATGCTGAAATTCGAGTATCTTAGGTTCCTATGTTCTCTAGAACGTAATCCGAACAGTTTACCGTTATAAAAATAAATAGTCCTAAACAACGACTTAGCTGAATTGCACCCAAGGATTCCCTTTTCCCACAAGAGAGCCTAATCTTCTTCAGATATTGGGTCTCGTTCCCTCATTTTAGATTTTATAGCCACGCCATCTGATGTTGCCTTCAGGGCCGTGGCTGGAGCGTTAATTGGGGGGGGGGGGGTGTATATTCATATATTCGTGTTATGACCAACTAATTTCTTTTGAAATCAGTTGTCATTAGGGTTAATTTCAAAAGAAATTAGTCGGGCATAACACGAATATATGAATATACACCCCCCCCCCCAATTAACGCTCTAGCCACGGCCCTGGTTGCCTTCCGCATCTCTGCGTCCAAAGCTCGCCTTAGTAAGTTTAATCTTGAAAAATAAACTATTATTACCAACTGAAATCGATTCAGCAACATATTTTTGATTGTTTTGAATTCAAAAATTACTCAGTACATCATATCGCTCAAGACTAACCTTGGTTCGTCGCGATTCAGCAGTCGAATAATGCTACCATTTTCAGCTAAATGTCGTTGAAAACCAGAAGCAATCATATACAAACTTCTGCTGGGATATCTTTCCTCATTTTCCTTCACAATTTCTTCAAAAAATTTTGTTAGTCAAAAATTTAAGCTCTCCACACTCATATCGACGATACTTGTCTCCAGAGTCTGAATTTTATGCAAATCAATTGGAAAAGAACAGTGCTCTGCACAAGGATTTTTGTTTTCTCGCTCACTTTGCCATTGGGAAAAGACTTTATAAGCCCACTTTGTTGCATTTCGTGTTGATTTTGGAATACATTCATCCAAAAACTCTTTTTCTTCCTCTTCCGACCTGGGAGGTCGACAACGGCGCTTTGGTGGCATAGCGTTACTGATAAAATTCGTCCTTGTTCATATAGCTGGGTTCCGATAGCATTTCACAAGCAAATAATAAATGAAGTTGACATATGGTAATCAGTTGAAGACGTGTCTCTGATTTAATCCAAGTTAACAATGAGTTATTGTCGCAACTGTGCTTTAGGCAGCGTTTTACCATATACGAAACACCGCATGCGTAAAAGTTATTCATTCTTTGAAATCAATAGAATACTATTTTAGCTGATTTGAATTTGAAAGGGTGCCAATAACTGAACAGTTCTACTCTTTTTGTCACACCTAATATGGTAGAATAATTTACTGAATACTCTCAAGTCGGTCTCAATACCTATTGAATATTATTGAGTGTTTTAAACTTGCTATAATTATAGTTAGGCCTAGTGTTAACAAACTGCAACATTTTGTTGCTATGGAAACGGTCACGTGACCATAACATCCTTGATATTGTGTTACTTATCTTTGTGGACTTGGGAGATGGGTTTGGGAATAATGTTAGCATTACAAATTGTATGCTTTATAAAGCATGTATATTCAGGTTTATCAGTCTAACTGGAATAAGTATCCTAAATGTATAGTTTAGGGCAAAGAAAGAAATCGTTTTAAAAATTGATGTATTTTTTCATTTCTACTTCAATTTTTTTTTATGTTTTCGGCACAAAGGACGCCCATTCTGGTCAGTTCCCAAAAAATGGGTAGGAAACAAACTTATTTTCATAGTCACTGAGAGCTGGTATTTGATACAGGGTAGTCTCCCGAGGCAATTTTTTCTGACTTTTGACAGCTTTATGGCTGTATGGCAATTATTTTACTCATTTTTTTCCAGATAAGGTGACATAACACACTTCTTGTGCCATCTAGCAACAACTGTGTTACTGCATAAACATTTTTCCCCCAAAAAAGGACCGCATGCAGGGCTAAATTCACAACGATAAAAGAATTAATTTAGCTTTTAAGTCATTAGTTTTCCCGCAATTTTGAATTTTCTTGTTTCCACGGAAACAGTTAGTCTAGCAAAAAATCTTGACGAAAACGGCAAAATTTTATCGATTTTGCTTTTAAAGTTCGTTTTTAAAAGTTAAAATATAATCTTTCCAACTTCTTTTGTTACATGTGGAAAAATATACAAGAAAACATTCAAGTTTTGTCATGTATAGATGTAAACAAGGAAGGCAATAAATTGCTTTTGTAAATCTGCACAAATTGTTCAAAACGTTAAATATAATTCATTTATCGTGTAGATGACTCTTTTAACTCCACTTTACCTTTGTCTTATTAAAGTAAAAACTGTTTTACTATGTGACCTAGTTCACTAGTTGCTCGTAGCTAACACTTGTTAGTATCCACGCGAAATCCACGAGAAATCCACGCAGAATTCACGAAACTTCGGAACCCACGTTGCAGGGGGTAAAATTCGTTTTCAAAGCCAGGACTTAAGAAGGCTCCCTACAGTTTTAGTATATATCAAAGATTTAAACTAAAAGGCGTCTTAAATAAGAAAACTTGATGTTTTTGCATAAGCGTTTGCTTGCTCGAATATTAAAGAGTAATTTTCAAATAAAATTGTAACTCTTGACGTAACCATGGCAACATGTCGTCATCATTTAGATACAAAAATTCAGCAAAAACGCCATCGTAGCGGATAAACGAGCACGGTGACCTATCTTTTTTACTGCAGAAATTACATGATCATGACATTCTTAATCTTTTTAGGAAATTATTTAAAAATCGCCAGTGTACTTTTTTTTAAAAGCCAAAAATTAGTTTCAAAAAACTACACTGGCGATTTTTTTCAAATTTTGAAATTTAATAGAACTTAATAGGATAACTACATATACAAATTTTGAGATATAGTCACCGTGGAAACAAGCGAGAAAATAGCTCCTCTAGGTTGCCCGAAGTGACTTTTTTGACTTTTTTACAACACGCAAAAAGTATTTTCACTGACCGTACACGCATTTATCAAATGTTTGCAGGCGCGTGTCGGCACGTTTTATGCGTGTTGTAATAGCCGTAGTATTCTTTCGTTTGGAATTTTTTGTTTAACTATGTTTAAGAAGAGATTAAAAGACATTCATATTGTCAAAAAGTAAAAACACAACATAATAAAACATCAAATGAATCCACTGTTTGTTGAATTTAGTATTGTCATTAAAAACTGATGCACGAAAATCTTTTCAAAACATTGAATTACCAATTTGACTTCATGGTTTAAATACATGACTTTATGTATAGTTACAAGACTATGTTGTTAAAACACGAAAAAAATCGCATCTACTTGAACAAGGAAACTTACATAAGCTTCGGTAATACTTCAGAAAAGCCTAGAAGCCGATGGAGACAATATAAAATAGTTAGTCGGAGTCCATACAGTTTTCGTAAAATTTCGAACATCAAAAAGTACATTACTGGACATAATAAGCAACCAAAAACTTATTTAAAACACATACCACTTGAACCTAGAAATACAAACGATTGTAAGGAAGAACTAGTGTTTTTTTGTGTGTAGAAACACGAAAATATCGGCAAAAATAATTGTTTTTAAAATTGAAAACGCGAACATCCCACGCATGATTCGCGCAGACAACGTCTGATCTCTATAAATCCGGTTGTAACTGAACCAAACTGTAGGGAGCCTCCTTAAGTTCACTGAGTATCTTTTAGGTCGTTAAGTTTAGCGCTCAAAACATAATTTTAAGCTCTAAAACATTGCCGTTATCGGTTTAGGCAGCTTTTTTAGGCTCAAATCGTTTCCAGAACGCTTAAAACGCGATTTTGATGGTTGTAAGGTCGTTTATTTTCAGTTGGAAAGAAAGTTTTAAGTTTCTCATTTCAACATGTTATTTCGCTCATCTCAACAGTTTGAGGGCCGAAAATATGATTTCTGACTTGGAAAGATCAAAAATTTCGATTTAGAAGGTATCTTTTAGATTGTTGAGTTTAGAGCCGAAAACATGATTTTAAGCGCTAAAACGTTGCCGTTGTCCATTTAGACAGCTGTTTTACCCTCAAATCGCTTCCAGAACGCTTAAAACGCGATTTTGATGATTGTAAGGTGCTATTTTCAGTTGAAAAGAAAGTTTTAGGTTTCTCATTTGAACATGTTATTTCGCTCATCTCGATATTTTGAGCGCCGAAAATATGATTTCCGACTTGGAAAGATCAGAAATTTCGATTTAGAAGGAATCTTTTAGGTCGTTGAATTTAGCGCTCAAAACATCATTTTAAGCTCTAAAACGTTGCCGTTATCGATTTAGACAGCTTTTTTTCGCTCAAATCGCTTCCAGAACGCTTAAAACGCGATTTTGATTATTGTAAGGTCTTTTTTTCAGTTGGAAAAAAGTTCTAGGTTTCTCACTTGAACAAGCTATTTCGCTCATCTCGATAGTTTGAGGGCCGAAAATATGATTTCAACTTCGAAAGATCAGAAATTTTGATTTAGTAGGTATGTTTTAGGTCGTTGAGTTTAGCGCTGAAAACATCATTTTAAGCACTAAAACGTTGCCGTTATCGATTTAGACCGCTTTTTTTCGCTAAAATCGCTTCAAGAACGCTTAAAACGCGATTTTGATGATTCTAAGGTCGATTTTTTTTCAGTTGGAAAGAAAGTTTTAGGTTTCTCATTTCAGCATGTTATTTTGCTCATCACGATAGTTTGAACGCCAAAAACATGATTTCCGACTTGGAAAGATCCGAAATTTCGATTTAGAAGGTATCTTTTAGGTTGTTGAGTTTAGCGCTCAAAACATCATTTTAAGCTCTAAAACGCTGCCGTTTTTTATTTAGACATCTTTTTGACTCTAAAATTGCTCCCAGAACGCTTGAAACGAGATTTTGATGATTGTAAGGTCGTTTGTTTTTCAGTTGGAAAGAAAATTTTAGGTTTCTCATTTCAACATGCTATTTCGCTCATCTCGATAGTTTGAGCGCCGAAAATGTGATTTCCGACTTGGGAAGATCTGAAATTTCGATTTAGAAGGTATCTTTTAGGTCGTTGAGTTTAGCGCTCAAAACACCATTTTAAAGGCAGAAAATAATTATTATTCAGTAAATGTTTGAATGTCCAGAAAATGTACAGTAATACTATAATTCAATACACTGATAATTGCAAACTGTAAATTGTAAATATTTTACAAACTGGTTAGTCTTAAAAATGGTAAAAAAATATCCTTAGACCTACCACTCTAAATGTCAATGAGGGTAAATTATGTTTTGGTCAAGCTACTGTTTCTAAGTTTGATTAGAAACGGTTCTTCATTACCTTAAAGTTTCATTTCTGTTGTTTATAAATATCACATGTAGCTGTAAGCAGTGGAGGATCTAGCGTAAGTCAAAATAAATTACCACAGCTCAATCTAGGATATATTTACATCTTAAAATACCTTCAAAGCAACTTCATTGGTTAGATTTTATTCTTTTGAAATTGACCTATGACATTGGTATAAAGTTATTTTGAATTTAAAATTGAGCTGCTATAATTTATTTTGACTTACTTTGGATCCGCCACTGGCTGTAAGCTAAATTACAAACTTAATTTTGACTTAAATCCACTTGATCTTGAATAAAATTCCTGGGAAACCCACAATAATTCATTGTATGGTATAATATTTGAAAATAAAATGATCCTAATATGCAAATATTGGTTTTGATGAAAATTGCATATTTTTACAATAATTCTGGTGGGTCTTCAAAATGGCAAAAAATGACCTTGGACCTACCACTCAAATCTTGAGCAAATTGTATTTTTTGCAAACTACAGTATCTTAGGCCTGATATGAAAGACAAATTAGCTTGATTGCAAACAGTTTTTGAGTAATTTTTTGCCGTTAAGTATTGGATGTAACTATGGGACAATTTTAACCAAATATGGTCAATGTATAAAATCTTTAAAGTTTTGTGGAAAAAGTTCTAGACAAAGTATTTTTAAGGTTATGTTGAAGAAAAATAACTGAACATTATTGTCACATTTCTAAGTATATCATTTTAATTTTTCTGAATGGCTAAATGTTGATTTTTACAGCAATTGCATATTTTTACAATAATTCTGGTGGGTCTCAAAAATTGCAACAAATGACCTTGGACCTACCACTCAAATCTTGAGCAAATTCTATTTTTTGCAAATGTATAAACCAAACGCATAATATCAATGGCAAATAAGCTTGATCGAAAGCAGATTTTTAAAGATTTTAAGCACATAATCTTGTATATGTTTGTTACAAAGCATGGTTATGAAAATGAGTATTTATGCAAATTTCACTAACACAATAGATTGTCATTTAAGGTCATTCTATGTGGAAATCTTTAATTTTTTAACAATCTGAGCACCTACAAACCACTCAAACATGTAAATCAATTTCAAAACCAACTTTTAGAATGAAAATCCTCAATTCTGTGCCAAGACATAAACAGAATGATTGATTCTAGAATGGAATATTTAAACGTGCAAATGAAATAGTAACACTTTGAATATACAGCTCTCCAAGACTATTAATTTACATTATCAATTAACGTTTAATGTCTGTAGCATGTTATACATAGGTTTAATTTCAAACAGTTTCTCAAATACAAATACAAATACAAATACAATCTTACCTTCCATGTTGCATGCTTTATACTTGATCGACGCATTGACACTGTACAGTCAGGACGATATTACGCACTTGGGAAGCTCTGATTTTTAAATATTTTGGTAAAAGAAGAGTGCCCTGTTTGCTTTAAATAAATTTGTTTTTATCCAAAAAATTACCATGCATTTTCCAAAGTTAAATGTACCATCATACTTATTTTTGAAAGAAACACGCGGCAATCTTGTTATTATGCAATCTGTGGCTCCTGCAATCTGATTGGTTTTGAGCGCCGGATACGCTAGCTGGTAAAAAATCTCCTCTTAAAATCATATTTTGAGCGCTAAACTCAACGACCTAAAAGATACCTTCCAAATCGAGATCCCTTATCTTTCCAAGTCCGAAATCATGTTTTCGGCCCTCAAAAACTATGGAGATAAGCGAAATAACATGTTGAAATGAGAAACCAAAAACTTTCTTTCACACTGAAAAAAAATCGACCTGACAATCATCAAAATCGCGTTTTAAGCGTTCTGGAATTGAGTTGAGGCCAAAAATCTGTCGAAATCGATAACGGCAACTTTTAGTCTCAAATCAAAACATCATTTTAAGCTCTAAAACGTTGCCGTTATCGACTTTGACAGCTTTTTTACGCTCAAATTGCTTCCAGAGCGATTAATTCTAATTAATTGTTCGTTAGTTCTAATTCGTTGATACTTGGTCGAAATTACCAAATGAGACATTGTTGTTGAAAAAAATTAATTAGTTGTTCTGGAAATGCATGATAGTTATGTTTAAGCTTACCCACGATTAATAAGCCTCAAATATCTTTCTCCATGTGGTACTGTTTTTATTCAAAACCTTTGTATTTTGCATCGAAATCAGTTGAAATTGTGCATGCATCACTGTACCACTATAGACCAAGAAGAATAGAATAACTTAGGACTTGTCTCTTTATATTTGGAAAAGCTTATTGGGAGATACCTCTTTTTGTAACTTTTTCCCTCGTAATCATTTGTTCCGGAGAATTGTAGCTACATGAAATTTTGAAATTGTGCAAATTGTGATGCAATTCATTGAAACGTGGTGAAAATGACGAAATGAGGCCTTTTTTGTGATAAACGTAGTTTAGAGTTCAAAAAATTCAATCTTATTATGTTTCAGCTTGTCCGTGATTTTTGTCATTTGGCCTTCCAATGGCTCTTTCTATGTGTTAACGCTCTTTATTCAGAACCTTTGCATTTTGCATTTAAATCAGTTGAAATTTTGTATTCATCACTGTACCACTAGTATTTTAAGAATAAACTAACTTTGGAGTTGGCTTGTTATATTTGGAAAAACGTAGGGTGAGATATTTCTTGTTGTAACTTTTTCCTCATTGTCAATTGTTCAACAATTGTACGTGAAGTGTTGAAAATGTGTAAATTGTGATGAAACTCTTTGAAACTCGGTGGAAATGACCAAATGACAAATTGTTTGTGAAAAAACTTAGTTTGGAGTTCTGGAAATGCATTGTAGTTATGTTTCAGCTCGCCCATGATTTTACAAATTTGGCCTCCATATGGCTCTCTCCACATGTTACTTGTCTTGATTCAGAACCTTCGCATTTTGCATCGAAATCAGTTTACGTTTCGCATGCATCACTGTACCACTGGTCTCTTAACAATAAACTAACCTTAGACTTGTGTCGCTATATTTAAAAAATCTTAGTTACAGATACATCTTGTTGTAAATTTTCCCTCATTGTTAATTGTTAAGAATTGCATATGAATTTTGAAAATCCACAAATTCCGATGCAATTAATTTATAATTAGTCGAAATTACCAAATGAGACATTGTTTCTGAAAAAACAATTAATGAGTTGTTCTGGAAATGGATCATAGTTATGTTTAAACTTGCCCATGATTTTACCCATTTGGTCTTCCAATGGCTCTTTCTATGTGTTACTTGTCTCTATTCAGAACCTTTGCATTTTGCATCGAAATCAGTTTAAATTTTGCACCCACCACTGTACCACTTGTCTCTTAAAAATAGACTAACTTTGGACTTGCCTCGTTATATTATGAAGAACTTTGCTTGAGATATTTCATGTTGTAACTTTTTTCCTCATTGTTAATTGTTCCAGAATTGTACGTGAAATGTTAAAAATGTGCAAATTGTGATGAAATCCATTCAAACTTTGTGGAAATGACCAAATGACAAATTGTTTGTGAAAAAACTTTGTTTGGAGTTCTGAAAATGCATTATAGTTGTGGTTCAGCTTGCCCACGATTTTACCCATTTGGCCTTCCAATGGCTGTTTCTACGTGCTACCTGTCTGGATTCAGAACCTTTGCGTTTTGCATCGAAATAAGTTGAAATTGTACATGCTTCACTGTACCACTGGTCTCTTACGAACTTGTCTCGTTATATTTGGAAAAGCTTAGTGGGAGATATCTCTTGTTTTACCTTTTTTCCACATAATCATTTGTTCCGGAATTGTACATGAAATTTTGAAAATGTGCAAATTGGGTTTGAATTCACTGAAACTTGGTGGAAATGACCAAATGACACATTGTTTGTGAAAAAAATTTAATTGGAGTTCTGGAAATGCATTATAGTTATGTTTCAGCTTGGCCACGATTTTGCCCATTTGGAGGGCAAAATGACAAAAACCACGGGCAAGCTGAAACATAATAATATATCATTTCCTGAACTCTAAGCTACGTTTTTCACAAAAAAGGCCTTATTTCGTCATTTTCACCACGTTTCAATGAATTCCATCACAATTTTCACCTTTTCAAAATTTTATGTACAATTAGAAAAAAAGAAAAAAAAACAATTAATGATTAAAGCTGTTCTGTGGTCAAGGCTCGTAATGATGCGCGATAAAGTAAGAAATACACACACGCACGTTTTGTGGGAGAAGGGGTTTCGGGGTGAAACACTCCAGGTCTTGGTTACAAAATATGGTTAAAAACGTCATCAAAGACTCATGTTACATTATACTAGATTGTTCATTAGATTGTTATATATCAAAGGAGATAGCTATGCAACTGTACACACAGTTCCTTCCGTTATGCGCACACGCGACAGAACGTTAAATATGCGCACACGCGCATACCAAGGAGATAGTTATACTCTCAATACCTATCAGACCAACTTTATACACAGTTGGAAAGTTCTTCAGATTTAACTGATCTATCATTACAATAAATAAGCGTGAGTCTATGGGCTTGAACGTGACAATCAGGAGCGCTTCATCCCCACAAATACACAGAATATGTATTCCCCATAGACGACAACCAACTCCCACAACAGCTGTAGTCATATAGAAGACAGCTTTTGCCAGGAAATGGTAAGACTTGCTGTTTAAGCATTACTATTGGTTTTATTACAGCTGGATCATCAGGGTGGCCGGGAAAAACCTGGGTTAATGATGAAACCACTGGTAATAGGGAAAACAGAGCTGACCATTCCAGCCTTTTTGAAATATTTGTTCATCACTATTTAATCTGTTCAGCATGCTTTCAACTTTGTTTTTTATACAGTATTTGTTCATTCTATTTTAATCACTTTCACACGATTGCATGTGAGTTGTGTTTTACGGCAAGAATAAAAATAACTTGGCATATTAAAAAAATTGTTTTACTCTGGTCTTCATTTTCAATATTTTTGGAAATTTTTATCGTTAGTTTTACTAATCGACTGCGCCGTTAATCGATATACTGAAGCTTGTACTTTGCAATTCTGAGCGGCACGCGCAGACTTACAGCTAGCGATGCTTAATTCACTGTGCAAGCCGCTGTATGCCTCACGAGTTAGTATAGTGTTTGGTTATGCAACTTAAGCAGAAACCAATTTGAAATAAATAAACTGTGTCAAAATTTAACTCTAATTTAAAATCGACAATGTAAATATATATTTAAATTCAGAATGGCAGTTATTGTTCTAATATTACTTGTAAACATATGATAATTTAGCTGTATATAGCTGTTGTAATATGTTATTAAAACCATTACCATTACCAATAAGATGCCAAATGCCGCTAGGATTAATATTAATTTTTGAAAGTAAACATTGAAATTTAAGTATAGTTTGAAGAAATAGATTTTCTTTTGTTAAAGCAGAAATTTTTTCCACTGGTCTTAATAACGGGATAGAATTTCTTGATATGTGTCAAATACAGATCTTGTGCTCAATATTTCTCAAGATATCTCATCTAGGAAAGCAATCATATTTGTATCGCATGTCTAAACCGCATTAAAATATATTCAGCTGATTAGATCACGTAAGATTACACAATAATCTCTCTTAGCAAGCCTTATTATGCTCGTGCTCTACCACAAATGACAAATTGTGTGCATTTTGATTAGATTTTAAACGAAATATGCAACAAAAATTTTGGAATGCCCGGGATACTTACGATACCATATAAAGCTAGCGCATATCATAAATGTAATATCAGATGCGGCACTCAACTAGGTGCCACAATCCCCTTCAGACGTTGGTGTTGTTGCAGCATCTGCTGTACCGTACTCGCCAGAGCGCAGGGAAGAAACCGCGTCAACAGCTAGTATACACGCATGCTTGAAACGATGTTAGAGACACTATACAAGCTCTTCTACAGGACTGAGACGCGACGCTCGACGTTGGGTTTGGACAAGAATCTGCCGTACGTGTTGACCGCGATCTCGTCTAGAACAGCTGGGCCGCTGTTGAAACAACCTTGCTGAGGCGTCGTGGACATGGCTTCGACAGCGGCGCGGGCCGCATTTGTTGCCATAACGGCTACCGATTCTTCCACGCTACGAGAAACAATTGATCATATCTTATGTGCGCCAAGTGATCCTCGGTAAATAACGAAGATTGTGGGTTGTCACGTTAAGGAAATGTCGACGTAGAGGGCAAATTTTCGTTCCCTGCGGCATCTACGTTGGCCTGGAAGACGAAGTGGTTGCGTGCTGTTGCAGCCGAGAGACTAAAGCATTCTTTTGTCCATGGTTAGGTAGTCCTCTCTCAGTACATTGACGTCGTAAACTCTCCGTATCACTATTGCCGCCGTTAGTCGAGATCGATTATTGCGGTTACAAATCCCTTTGGCGTTTTAACGATTTTTGTTGAAACTTTTAGCCGCGTACCGGCTTGAGCGAGCCCAAATACAATATAATGAAATTCAGTGCGCGTTTCGCTTTGTATTCAATTAATTAAGCTTGCCTTGCGATTGGTTATTGTTTCGCGCTTGACAAAGTCACAGTTTTCATTGGCTAGAAGAGAATTATTTGTTATTCACGTGCACTAGTCATTTGCATGCGCTAAATCATGCACCTTGGAACGAGTCTGGCGTATATCTGACATGATGACAACCTAATTGTGCGGCATGCCGGATGCATGTTTGGTTTTGCCAAAACCAAGACATTATAAACCGTAATCTAATCAGAACGTTTCCTCATTAACTTCATTTTATTAATAGCTTACAGCTTAATAAAATTGGCTCAAGAAATATCTCCTTATAAGAAAAAACCCAACAAGAAATATCTCCAACTAGGTTTTTGCAAATATAACGAGGCAACTCCAAAGTTAGTTTATTCTTAAGAAACTAGTGGTACAGTGGTGCGTGCAAAATTTAAACTGATTTCGATGCAAAATTCAAAGGTTCTGAATAACGATATTTAACACATAGAAAGAGCGATTGGGAAGCAAAATGGGTAAAATCGTGGGCAAGCTGAAACATAACTTTGAAGCATTTCCAGAATTCCAAATTCATTTTTTTTCACAACCAATGAGTCATTTGGTCATTTCCACCAAGTTTCAATGAAATCGATGACAATTTGCACATTTTCAAAATTTCATTTACAATTCCGGAACAAATGATTATGAGGAAAAAAGTTAAAACAACAGGTATCTCCCACTAAGCCGTTCCAAATATAACGTGACAAGCAAAAACTTAGTTTGAGATATTTCTTGTTCCAACTTTTCCTCATAAACAGTTGTTTCAGAATTGTACATAAAATTTTGAAAATGTGCATATTGTGATCGAATTCATTGAAACGAGGTGAAAATGACGAAAGGACGGATTTTTTATGAACAAACGGAGTTTGGAGTTCAGGAAATGCGTTATTATTATGTTTCAGCTTGCCCGTGATTTTATTCATTTGGTCTTCCAATGGCTCTTTCTATGTGTTACCTGTCTTTATTCAGAACCTTTGCACTTATCGCCGAAATCAGCTAAAATTCTGCACGCACCACTGTACCACTAGTCTCTCAAGGATAAACTAACTTTTGACTTGGCTCGTTTAAGCTCTAAAACGTCGCAATGATCGATTTAGACGGCATCTTGTTGTTGGTGATTTCAACAAGTTTTAAAGTTCAAATCGCTTCGAGAACGCTTGAAACATGATTTTGATGAATGAAAGATCGATTTCTTTTGAGTTTGAAAGAAACTTTTAGGTTTCTAATTTCAACACGTTATTTCGCTGATCTCGTTAGTTTGAGCGCGGAAAAAACATTTCCATCTTGGTAAGATCAGAATTTTTTATTTAGAAGGTATCTTTTTGGTCCGTAATTTCAATATGTCATTGCGTTCCACTCGATCACCTGAGCACTCAAAACATCATTTTAATTTTAACCTCTAAAAAGTCGCAATTATCGATTTACACGGTAATTTTTTTGTTGGTGATTTTAACATTTTTTAGCCTGAAAAAGCATCCAGAACGTTTAAAACATGAATTTGATGAATGTAAGATCGATTTCTTTTCAGTTTTAAAGAATCTTTTAGGTTTTTGTTTCCAACATGTTATTTCGTTCATCTCGATAGTGTGAGCGCGAAGAGCATGATTTCCGACTTGGTAAGATCAGAATTTTCCATTTAGAAGGTATCTTTTTGGTCCCTGATTTCAATATGTCTTTGGACTCACTCGATCACCTTAGCATTCAAAACATCATTTTACTCTAAAACGTCGCAATTATTGATTTAGACGGCAATTTTTTGCTGGTGATTTGAACATGTTTTTTCGCTCAAATAGCTTCCAGAACGGTTAAAACATGATTTTGATGAATGAAAGATCGATTTTTTTACTTTGAAAGAAACTTTTAGGGTTCTCATTTCAACATGTTATTTCGTTCATCTTGATAGTTTGAGCGCTGAAAACAAGATTTCCAACTTGGTAGTTTCCATTTAAAAGGTAGTTATCTTTTTGGTCCGTGATTTCAATATATCGTTGCGCTCAACTCGATCACCTTAGCAGTCAAACATTTATTTTAAGCTTTAAAAAATCGCAATTATTGATTTAGACGGCAATTTTTTGCTGGTGATTTGAACACGTTTTTACGCTCAAATAGCTTCCGGAACGCTTAAAACATGATTTTGACGAATGTAAGATCGGTTTCTTTTCAGTTTGAAAGAAACTTTCAGATTTCTCATTTTTGCGCTCATCTCGATAGTTTGAGCGCCGAGCAGTGCGAGACCTGTAGAGCTTAGGATAGCAAGCAGTCAAGAGAGCCGTTGCATCTTCATGATCATCCTCAAAGACCGTGGTCTAAAGTAGAGGTGGATATCTAATTTGCCTGGAATGGTCATGAGTATCTACTGCCTGTGGATTACTATTCAAGTTTTTCAGAATTCGATCGATTGGAGAGTATGAAATCACGCAGTGTGATACAAAAGTTGAAATCTCAGTTCGCGAGATTTAGAATTCCGGATGTGGTGATGACTGAGAATGGACCTCAGCCTTATCCGAAGAATTTGCGGAGTTTGAGAAGCTGTGGAAATTCGAGTATATCACATCATCCCTAAGATACTCGCAGAGTAATGGCAAGGTTGAGAAAACAATTCAAGATGCGAAACAGTTGATGAAAAAAGCGAGGAAAACTAGTAGTGATCCTTATCTAGCCTCATTGGATTATCGAATTACTCCTACCCAGTCATTAGGAACTAGCCCAGTACAGTGTCTGATGAGCAGACGTACAATGTCGCTTTTACCAACCACCATGGAGCTGCTAAGTCCGAAAGTCGTTAGTGGAAAAGATCAAGGCACGTCAATTGAAGGCAAAGAAGAATTACGATCGAGGGACGAGAGATTTACCTGAGTTAAAGCAAGGGCAAACTACAAGAGTTTTTCCGACGAACCAAGATAGAACTGGGGCTCGGAAAGCAAGAGCACAGCGAAAAAAGGTTTAGGTAGTTATTAAGTTTTAAGAACTCTTTAGTAGGAGCAACAATGTTTTCGGCAAACAATCAGAAGGGTGTATTTAGGTTAGGGGCCGAAAAACATAAAACGGATTTCGATTTGACAACTATCTGAATTAATAGTGTTGTACTTCTAAGTTGCGTTGCATTTATGGTAGACGATGACTTCTGTCTTTACCAGAATTCGTATCAAACTACCTATTACCGTCTCAGCTTTGATGCAGAATTCAGGGTATTGAATTCCACTTCCAGGCTTATTTTTCAAGTGGGTAATTTTAAAGTGACATACGTTACATTCGCAGAATATTTTTACACAAATTCCTCTTTAATTTTTTCTAAATCATAATTTAGAATCATTATTAGTGGTGCATAAGGCGTGCATATCACAAATTCTTTCCACATTGCTTCTCATATATCAGTAACAAAGGAAATTTAAATATGTGTGACAAATGTGTTACTCAAATTGGACGCACCATTTCATCACTGGTATAATTTATTAATTTGTCTTCAAGTTAATAAAGGTACAAGAACAATAGAGCTATAGTACAATTCATTTACTTACTTTTAATAATTTTGACCAAACACTATTTAAAGGAGGTACAGGGGTCAAGTGTGATACACGTGACGTGAAAGACGTTACCACTACGATGACCACTTCTGAATTAGCAACCTTTTATGCGTTTTAGAAAGAGTCCATGATAAACTTTACCCAATGCATTTATGTGAGAATTGGAATATTTTATACGATATAATCATAGAAGTTTATTTACGCAACAGCGACAGACAGTTCCAAAAAATAAGGGAGGGGAGGGGGGACTGCAAATAAAGACGAATTTGTTAAATCTTTTATACATGCGCTGAATCGTTTAAACGTACTCTACCATAAATTACTATGCTATATAAATGTCATAAATCCATTCATAAAGATAAAAAAAAATTGAAAAAATATTGTGTAGCCATGTCAAGATATATTATGTTTGATTTAACAACGAGAAAATTCGAATGTGAAAAAATTCTAAAAAAAAGCCATGATTTGAACTTCAAATGACTAAACTTTAGTCAAAAATAAGGGCGGGGATAAGATATTCGCCTACTCCCCAGTTGAAAAAGTGGAAAACTACCATTTCTCAGTAGCATTCTATTTATCCATGGTAGACGAATCAAATCTAGTTTTCAGGCATGGTTCACACTGTCGCGTGTTGATTAATGTCCAATACCTCTGCAAAATGGACATTTGAATGTCCAATGGCATTTCTGTTTGTCCGATGGACGAATAGACATTTCTGTATGCCCAATGGACATTTCACTATGTCCAATGGAAATGTAACTTTTACTGCGACACTGAGAAAAGCTATAATGACGTAATACGATTGAGCATAACCCCATGTGGATAGAAGACTAGAGAGTTTGCCATCAGACAATGTCTATTCGTCCATCGGTGCATTGGACGAATGGACATTTCAATGTCCACAGGACATTTCTGTTCGTCCAATGGACGAATGGACATTTCAATGTCCACAGGACATTTCTGTTCGCCCAATGGACGAATGGACATTTGAAAGTCCAATGGACATTTCTGTTTGTCCGATGGACGAATAGACATTCCTGTATGTCCAATGGACATTTCATTATGTTCAATCAACATGTAACTTTTACTGCGTCACTGAGAAAATCTATAATGACGTAATATGATTGAGCATAACCCCATGTAGATAGGAGACTAGAGTGTTTGCCATCAGACAATGTCCATTCGTCTATCGGTCCATTGGACGAATGGACATTTAAATGTCCACTGGACATTTCTGTTCGTCCAGTGGACGAATGGACATTTGAATGTTTAATGGACATTTCTGTTTGTCCGATTGATAGACGAATTGGGATTTCTGTATGTCCAGTGAACATTTCTAAAGCGACGACTAAAGGCAATGTAATACGATTAATTTACTAAGATTTTGTGTAGTTTTATATTTGCTGGCGCGCGTATTTGAAGACTGAAATTAAATATGCTAATCATAAGCGCAACATAAGAAAATATCTCTCTCAATACGCCACACCATAATATATGCTGTCGACGTATAAAACAGCGTGCGCAAGCTGCATAAACTTATGATGGCGCTGTGTATAAAACAGCGTGTTTATTTGCGTTAGGAACTTTGTGTATTCTGATATATTTTTTGTACCGGACTGCTTTTAGCATTCGGCGAGTCACATATGTATACACATACTATATGTATACAATTTTTTCTGAAGAACGAAGCATTCTTAAAATAATGTTTCTCAAGAGCATTGTTGCATTTTATAACTAAAACAAACATGCTGAATTTCCTGTTAAATCAAACAGGCCTATTGTGTAGAATTTTCTGTTATTTCAAACAATCCTATCTATAATATCCTATGCTTTATCTGCTTAATTGTTTCTGAAGAAAGAAGCGTTCTTAAAGCAAGATTTTTGTTTTCCAAGAACGGAGCATTGTTGCATTTTGTAACAAAAACATATAACCCACTGAATTTTCTGTAAGTACAAACAATCCTATTTATACTATGTTATGGTATATGTACACAGTTTAAATCAAACAGGCCTATTTTGTTGAATTTTCTATTATTTGAAACAATCCTATCTATAATATCCTACGCTTTATCTGCGCAGTTGTTTGTGAACAAAGAAGCGTTCTTAAAGCAAGATTTTTGTTTCTAAAGAACGGAGCATTGTTGCATTTTATAACTAAAACATATAACTCACTAAATTTTCTGTTAATACAAACAATCCTTTTTATACTATGTTATGGTATATCTACACAGTTGTTTTTGAAGAGCGAAGCATTCTTGGAATTCCAAATAAGATTTTTGTTTCTTAATAAAAACAAAGCATTGTTGCATTTTGTAACTGAGATTTAGTTTATTTACATCCAGTAAGAGTAATTTCCCGCGTTCAATTTGTTAGCTATAATTGCGACGCAGATGGTGAAACAAACATACTGAATTTCCTAAAACAATACTGTTTATATCATCCTATATTTAGACAGTTGCTTTAAGAAAGAAGAATTCTCAAAATACGATAGTTGTTTCTGAATATAAACGAAGCATTGTTGCACGTTATAACTAAAACAAACATGCTGAATTTCCTATTAACTCAAACAATCCTATTTATACCATGCTATGCTTTATCTACAGTCGTTTCTGAAGAACGAAGCATTCTTCCATTGATAAAAACGGTTTTTGTTTCGGAAGAACGAAGCATTATTGCATTTAGGTGTACGCCTGCTAATAGATTATGTGAAGGACACATTACTGGCATCATTCTTGCATTATTACAGCTAAGATTTAGCTTATCTGTACGCAGAAAGATGCCACCTTTTTCAATTTAGATTGTCCACACGGACACAGATACGAAAACAAGCATATTGAGTCTCCTGTGAACTCAGTTGTATAATACGACATATCTTATCCGCACGCTGAAAGATGCCACTTTTTTCAGTTTAGCTTGTCCGCACACAGATACTGAAACAAATATATTGAGTTTCCTGTGAATTCAGTTATATAACACAACATGTCTAATCCAAGATATTGATTTTGAAAGAACGAAGCATGTGCTCACGGCGGTTTCCAATGCACGAAGCATATATCTGCACGCAGAAAGATGCCACCTTTTTCAATTTAGATGTCCACACGGACACAGATACTGGAACAAGCATATTAAGTTCGCATCAAAAAAGATTTCACTCTGTTCAATTTAGCTCTTTTCGCACGCAGATACACTGTAAAAACAGATTGGTTAAAATGACCAAAAAAAATTGGTTGTTTGGATGCACCTGAGCAAACCAATTTTTAATGGTCGTTTTAACCAATAACACTTGATTATATTGACCAATAAAAAATTGGTCAAAATAACCATAATAAAAGGTTAATTTAATCAATTTTTTATTGGTCAATATAACCAAGTGTTATTGGTTAAAATGACCATTAAAAATTGGTTTGCTCAGGTGCATCCAAACAACCAATTTTTTTTGGTCATTTCAACCAATGTTTTGTTTCAAAACTGAAGTCCTGCCTAATATAGTCAATCAGAACCTGAAGGTTTCAATGAAAAAATATTTTAATACAAAGAAGCAAGAATATAAAATATTTAAGTACATATATAATTACAGTAGCAAGCCACAGTATAGAAAGCATATTAAATTGAAAAATAAATATATACAGTATAAATTTACAGGAATACTATTTATTTCATTGATGAAATTAAATGGTACACAGTCATTGGAAAAGCTGTCTTTGTGCATGCACCTGACATCAGAACATGTTCCAGGAAAATGAGTACATTTTTGCTGTGCCCAGTCGTACCAATGTTTTGGGGTTTGGCAGCTAAAACGCCTGGTTTTAGGCAACAAGGACATTCAATGTTTGTAACTAACCTAGTAAATTAGTTACTTCTATAATATCCAAAACTGGAGTTGAAAATTGTGTTGGAACTTCCTGTCTTTCATAATCTGAATACTTTTGACAGCGATCAGCAACCAATTGTTCGAGCCTTTTATTCAATGATGGAAGCATAACCAAAGATGTTTCCATGCATTTACATGCAACATACACTTGAAGCCTGCAATTTAATAAAATCTTATGTTAGAAAAACCAAATAGCTATATAGCATATGACATAGCATATATAACAATAAGACATAACTTTGTTATTCATTGCAACAGTACAAACAAGAATCTAAAATCAACTTCGAAATAAAATTTTCTGGAGTTTTGCCAAAACTAGAAGGGAAAATAATGCAATGTTGGTGACACTCCCTTGCTAAGTGCAATAATCTGACATTAAACAAAATATAGTAATAAAATGGTATGCTTTGGTCACATTGTTATTTATAAGCTTTAGAGAATTGCATTAACAGATTGTTTTGCTAAGTTTTGAGAAGTACACATACTGTAGCACTTCTTTTGATGAATAGAATTGTATGGTCTGGTATAGATACACAAATAAAACTAATCCGGCATAAGAGTTTGTCAAAAAATACATATTCAAACAAGGAGTTCATTACTTCTTTTAAAACAAGAACTTGAAAGTCGAGCATGTAAGACGCTTTACATCCAATACGCTTTAAAACTAAATACTGTGCTAACACTTGATATCAAAATATAATAAGTGTCACATAACTAATACAGGGCAAATACCCAGAAAATTTGCTGAGAAAGAAAAAGATAAAGTTGGTAGATTCAAACTGCATTACTGCATCTTTGACTGATTCAAACTGCATCGCAAACCTTTGACTGATGCATAGTGTTAATA
The DNA here is from genome assembly GCA_963855995.1 of Muricea muricata. Classification (NCBI taxonomy): domain Eukaryota; kingdom Metazoa; phylum Cnidaria; class Anthozoa; order Malacalcyonacea; family Plexauridae; genus Muricea; species Muricea muricata. The sequence continues at coordinate 11,894,773 of OY979719.1, forward strand.
TACATCCTTATAATGAACACTACCATCCATAACAGATATTTAAATAAACAGTAACTTATATGTAAGTGGCAGGCTTGATTTATAGAACTATGTATGTATATGTATTGATTGCATAGTCTGATGGGCATTCAGACATGCATTCACAGACATTCAGTATCAGTCTGCATATAACCACATCTGGCTATCTACAGAATACAATTTTTACCGTTTTGTAGTTCTTTCCATTCACATAAAACCTTGTATCAAGGCAATGTGTGAACATCAACGTTTTATTTCAAATACTGTCGCGCGAAATTCAAATATATATAAACTGGAACACGTGTTTGAAATACATGACGGTGAAACAAAGTAAATATTACACGTCAAAAGGGCTTTATCGACACAAAAAGTATAACAACTATCTCACCTGAGTATTACGCTGTCTTTCCTGATGTATGAGGAGTCATTTCATTCGTCATCACGGTTATTATTGCAATTTTGTTTGCTATAAAGCGACATCATAATTGAAAGAATGAAAAATATGGCTTCGAAGCATGTGATGTCGCTTCCCGGTTTGCATTGCGCGCGGAGTACTGCCACTGATCTATATAATTGACTGTACACCATCATTGTGTTTCTCCAAGGAATAAACTGAGATATTTCCTGTGGTAAAAACATCCATTGATAATGAATACGCCTTATACTATAAATATAAATTCTTAGTTCAATGCTGCTATTATCAAGCCAAACGCAAGAGGGTTTTTTTTGTACATGGGTCTTTGCACTGCCTGTTACCAACAGGTGTAAACCCAAAATTCACACGAAAAGATCATAAACAATTTGTAAATATGTTTCTGACGATTGTGACAAAGGCTCATATATAATTTGTTAGAGAATTCATAAAGTTTACCAATCAATATAATTGGTTGCGGATTTGACCTATTTCTAATTTTGTTATAAATTTGACCAATTTATAATTGGTTGTGGATTTGACCAATTTTAAATTGGTTAATTATATGATCAATTTTAAGTTGGTTATGTATTTGAACAATTGGAAATTGGTTATACAAATGACCAATTTGAAATGGTTATGTATTTGACCTATTTTAAATTGGTTATATATTTTACCAATTTTAAATGGGTTATGTATTTGACTAATTCAAAATTGGTTATACACATGACCAATTTCAAATTGGTTCAATTAACCAATTCAAATTGGTCAAAAATTGCAACCAATACAGAATTGGTCGAAGCAACCAATATTTTATGGGTTATGTCGGACTAACCATTCTTTAATTGGTTATAATAACCAATTTAAATTGGTTACAACCAATAAAATTGGTCATTTTAACCAGTCTGTTTTTACAGTGTACTAAAGCAGACATGACTGAATTTCCTGTTAACTCAAGCAATCCCACTTATGCTATGCTATGCTATGTTATGCTATGCTATGCTATATGTATACAATTGTTTCTGAAGAACGAAGCATTCTTAAAATAATGTTTTTGTTTCTCACGAGCATTGTTGCATTTTATAACTAAAATAAACATACTGAATTTCCTGTTAAATAAAACAGGCCTATTTTGTTGAATTTCCTGTTATTTCCGCAAACAACCCATTCGTCCATTGGACGAACAGAAATGTCCAGTGGACATTTCAAATGTCCATTCGACGAACAGAAATGTCCAGTGGACATTCAAATGTCCATTCGTCCAATGGACGAATGGACATGTCCATTGCCAGGATCACAGGCAAACACGTCTCAGCATGGGTGCCTCATTACGAATTAATTAATAATAGCTCTCAATAGACAAAAGGCATTACCAGCATGCGAGTTCTGAATTAATTGGTGTCAAATATCAATAATCTCCATTAGACATACACAAATGTCCATTTGTCCATTGGACAAACAGAAATATCCATTGGACAAACAGAAATATCCATTAGACATTTCAAATGCCCATTCGTCCATTAGACGAACAGAAATGTCCAGTAGACATTTCAAATGTCCATTCGTCCATTGAACGAACAGAAATGTCCAGTGGACATTCAAATGTCCATTGGACATATTGCAGTGGTATTGGACATGTATGAGAATATCAAACAAAACCTTTTACGTATTTATTGGACGACTAAATCTAAATATTCTAACTGGAAAAGAACACTATAGTGCAAACTAGATTTAATTTTGGCTTACGGCGGTTTAAACTAAACTAACTTCGACCGACTTCACCATGCAAATTATGAAAGTGAATTTTAAATAAACAATCGTGCACCTTTAACGCCTCAACAATCAAGTAACATCTGCCAGGGGCCGGTTGTACGAAAGGTGGATAGCACTAGCCACTGGTTAGTGGTTTTTTTCAACTGCCACAGAAAGACATAAAAAGCTATGATACCAGGGATACTAAACTCTCAAGAGATGAAAGTGACTTCAAGTCTAATATGCGTCTTGCCAGTTACTAAACATGTTTAGAGAGTGTTAAAAGAATCACAATCCGGTGGACAGCGCTATTCACCTTTGCTACAACCGACCCTAGGAGTAGAAAATAGCCGACATTTAATCTAGTGAATGTTAATCAGGATTACGTTAATTAGGATTAACTTTTTTCCACTTTCTTAGCTGTTAACTTTGTTAATGACAGGCTTAATCAGAATATAGGTAACTAGGTGTATTAATTATGTACGAGACCGGTCTGGTTTTAATCCTGAAAATGAGAATCCGAGATGCAGCGGTTACAAAATACTCAATTGCTCTTTATATTCCGTAAACAGTCTTTGTAATCGCATGTTCGTTCCTGTTAATTGAAGAAGATAAATTAGAAGTCTGATTTATAAAATCAACCAGGCAATGATCGTTTCAAGTATGATCATCAACATTTAAAACGGTTATTATGGTAATTAGAAAAGACTGTTAAATTCAAAGAAGACATACCGGAGTGCGAAAGTGCAAGCAAAAAAACTGTAACCACTAAGAACTCGTTCTGCGGACTCGTGCAATTTTGGCGTCATTGAAAAACTCACTCGTGCATGTTATTTGCAAATTGCACGAACGAGAAACCCTACTATTACCTATACTAACTACATTATCGTACCTCTTACATAGCGATGCTGCTCCTGCTCATAATGATGAGCTATTTTCAGTCTTGTGTTTATATATATTATTTTGCAACTCGTATTCCATATCTATAGGCGACAGTGATAATACGAAAAATGATAATAGTTAAACTATAAAATTTACCAATAATTGGAAGAATCTCTCTCAGCAACTCTCTCTTTTGAAAACCCTTCATAAAAAACATAGTTGTATGATTACAAACATTTAAACATAAACGTACAATACAAATTTATTTATGCAGTGAAAACCTGTTCATCCACCATTAATCGCGCTTAATTCGCACTTTCCTATGGCTTCACTAGGCTGCATTACACAGATTTTATTCATTTCAGTAATTTTATTCTTATTGTATTTATGTCTATATTTATGTCATGTATGTAACTTTAGCAAACGGCGAGGTATAAATATTTAAAAAATAAATTAATATATAAAAAAATTAATAAGTCGAAAGTTAATTTTCTACAACAAGATGGCATATGTGGAATTAATTTATAGTGGTTATGGTTGTGCTAGTGATGTTGAACATCGTGGTAAATGGGATGATACTGGTGTCCATCAAATTCATAAAACAGAAAATATTTGGAAAAAGCATACCAAGATACAAGGTTCCCACGTTTTTGACCTGCAATAATTATAAGAGAATTATGTCCATAATTACATCCTTCCAGTTATGTCAATGTAACTCCCATATAACCCTGAATACTGAGGATATAGTCAATTATAAGTTTCTTGTATGATTGCATGGTGAATATCAAATTTAAAATTCATATAATTTTGTGGAAATACCACGTAAGTTTTTTATCACAGAGCTTTCAATTCGTAAGCTGAGATCTTCATCAGTGCTAATAATATGCGCGCCCGCCACTATGGCGGTTAGCCACAAACTGCGGGGAGCGCGATAAAATTTTAATTTTTGTGTTAAATATTGTGTTGTGCACTATTTGACATAAAATTGAAGAAAACGACAAGAGTTACCAACTGGCAAGAACTGTACGTGTCTTCGGACCTTCTAAAAGTTAAAATCTTTACGAACGGTTTTAAGAGTCAACGAAAATTCAAACAGCGACCGTTAGCGAATTCAACAAAACTAATTCTTCGACTTCGACTCTTGCTTTACGCCTTGTACTTAGTGTTTCTTATCAAACTATCGGGAGATGTTGAAATTAATCCTGGACCCCAAAGTAACACAAGCCAGAATTCACAGAGAAAAAAGACCGTAAAATGTGCATCCATCAATGTGAGAAGCTTGACAAGCACAGTAAAATCAACGAACGGAGAAATTTCTAGTAACGTTTCCAGAACTTTGTTTATACTGAAGACAATGACATTGTTTTCGCGAATGAGAGGTGCCTTTCAAACAGTGTGAATAATGCTGAAATACTACATTCGGAAAATAGGATATTCAGAAATGATCGTGAAGGCCGTGGTAGGGGTGTAAGGCTGGGTATTAGAACGGGTATATTTAAATCTGTTTGTGAAATTGAAACATAGCTATGATTTGGAAGTTATTCTATTAGCAAGTCGCGAATCATGTTTTCGGCGCTCAAACCGTCGAGATGAGCGAAATAACATGTTGATATGAGAAACCTATAAGTTGCTTCTAAACAGAAAAAAACGATCTTACAATAATCAAAATCGCGTTTTAAGCGCTCTAGAAGCGATTTGAGCGTAAAAACATGCTCAAACCACCAACTAAAGATTCCCGTCTTAAATCAATCAGAGCGACGTTTTAGAGCTTATAATGATGTTTTCAGTCCTAAAGTAAACGAGTTGAGCGCAATGATAAACTGCAATCACAGACTTAAAAGAGACCTTCTAAATGGAAATTGCAGAACTTAGCAAGTAGGGAATCATGTTTTCGGCGCTCAAACCGTAAAGATGAGCGAAATAACATGTTTATATGAGAAACCTATAAGTTGCTTGTAAACGGAAAAAAACGATCTTAGAATCATCAAAATCGCGTTTTAAGCGCTCTAAAAGCGATTTAATCCTAAAAACATTCTCAAATTAATGACTAAAGATTGCCGTCTTAAATATATCAGAGCGACGTTTTAGAGCTTAAAATGATGTTTTCAGTGCTAAAGTGAACGAGTTGAGTGCAATGATAAACTGCAATCACGGACCTAAAAGAGACCTTCTAAATGGAAATTGCAGAACTTAGCAAGTCGGGAATCATGTTTTCGGCGCTACACCATCGAGATGAGCGAAATAACATGTTTATATGAGAAACCTATAAGTTGCTTGTAAACTGAAAAAAAAAACGATCTTACAATCATCAAAATCGCGTTTCGAGCGCTCTAGAAGCGATTTGAGCCTAAAAACATGCTCAAATTACCAACTAAAGATTGCCGTCGTAAATCGATCAGAGCGACGTTTTAGAGCTTAAAATGATGTTTTCATAATAATGACGAGTTGAGCGCAATGATAAACTGCAATCACAGACCTAAAAGACCCTTCTAAATGGAAAATGCAGAAATTAGCAAGTGGGGAATCATGTTTTCGGCGCTCAAAGGATCGAGATGAGCGAAATAACATGTTGAAATGAGAAACCTATAGGCGCGTTTACACGACAGTCACTTTGGGCACGGCACGCTTAAATTTTGGTACGCGGAGCCAAAACAATTGGCACGGCACTCTTAATTTTTGCCATGTAAACGGCACCGGTCCTGTCCGATTGCGGCACGCGTGCCTAAAGTTTTTGGCGGGCCGAGACCATCTCCGGAGGTAGTCTCGGCCCGCCAAATAAGCGGCACCGTACCAAAAATTGTGCTATCTTAGCACTTTTCGGGACCGATGACGCAATACATGTTTTCGCGCCATTTCCCGGGAACTAAGAACAATGGCCGCCGTCAAGAAAAACAGAGGAAAAGTATGGAGCAACGAAGCTACAAAAACCCTGCTTGATATGTGGTGCGATGAAACGACTCAGGTGGCATTTGATCGTTCAAAGGGATCCAAAGAAACTAGTAAAGTTTATCAGAGGTTACTGGTTAGTAATTCTTCATATTTTTGGATAATGTAGTGGGACTGTAATTTTAGCCGCATGGGTGATGGGTCACATGAGCATGCAATATTAACAGCTGAAGAGCGCAACGTTTTACGGACCACACTGAATTGTAAATTACTATTATTAAAGTTACTGGACGTATTGATCAGCTCAATTGATAACTTTGTATTTAAATGTTTATACTCAATACATTTTGTAGGATCAGTTACGGGCGAAAGGTTTGCTGACTTCACATTAAAGGAAGTTGTAAATAAAATGAAAAAAATGAGACAAAAGTACAAATCTGAGAAAGATAAAACGAAAAAATCGGGGAATGGTAGAAGCAAGAAATGGGCATTTTTTGAGCAGATAGATAGGTTCCTTTCCCAAAGGCATGATGTCACTCCTGTTGCCCTTGTTGACACAATGGCAAAATCCGAGAAAATGGATCATGATGATTCTTCAGACGATGATCAGAGTTTAGGTATGCAGCAAGAGAGTAATATAAATCTTCATTATTAGGTTTTACATTATATTTATCCCACACAGTTAAATACTTAATTTTTTGGTAGTTGACAATCTTATTCACAAGTATGGGAAAGGTTCAACACAGATTCACAAATGTCAGACATGTGAATATGAAGAAAACATTTACTCAGAAGGCACACATATTACTGAAGGTGGTTCTGTAATGGTGTATGCAGAACAAAATGATTTTGTTTGTCCAAATTGTGGCCCGAATACTGCAAATGAAAATGATGATGCTGCTGGTAAGAGAGTTCATGAATGTTGCTCTTCCAGTTCCTAACAATCTGATATTAGGCAACCCTATGGATTTTATGATATCTTAGTTTTGATGATTGACATACATCCAATAGTTAACTGTTCATGAGATATGCCAAAAATTGATTGAATATTCAAAATATTTTCTGGGAGGACCATGCCCTAATAATCTATGTAGTCATTGGAAGTTTTGCATCCCCCCTCCTGCAGATATAAGAACCCTCTTGCAAACCCAACCTCCACCCTCCTGCAAACCCAAGCTCCCCATCCTACAAATCCAAGTTCTCCCCCCCTCCTGCAAAACCCAAGTCAGGGGACTCGCTCCAACCCCAGCTTACAAACTTGTATTTGCTTTGGACAGATCAAATGGACTTCAGCATCTCCTCAGAAGCTCTTTCCCAATTTGACAAAGGTTTTCTATTGAACAAAGTTTTCCAATTTTTTATTGATAAAATGTTATTCAAACCAGCTAATGAAAATTACTTTCCTGAGCAGGTGCTACATAACTCCCTTAAAAGAATGGAGAAGGGGGGTAGGCACAAACTGTCCTGAAGCCCTATTCATGGGTCTTGCCAGCCTTGTGCATACACTTAAAGTTTTGAACAAATATTAAAAGTACATGAGACAAAAAACCCAAAATTAGAAGGCAAAGAAGAGAAAGATAAGAAAGAGAAAAGTGCAACTGACAAAAAGATTGGAGCAAGAAAAAGGAGAAAGAGTACAGTTGAGAAAAGCATTGAAGTTGCCTTTAACCAGTTCAAAGAGACTGCCAAAGATGATTTTGAAAGGTATATGATTAATTACACATACCAGGATATGTTTGAAGTAGGTATAGAGGGAGTAAAATCAAAGTTTGACCTGTAGACCTGTTTAGATTGTAAGGTTTGCAGTTTGTGTATAGTTATATGTTCGTTTGTTTTGTCCAATGAAATGTTGTTTAAGAATTATGTCAATTCAATGTTGTCCAATGAAATGTTGTTTTAGAATTGTCAATTCAACATTGAAAGCAGCTAACTGTTATCTCATTGTAGAGTTATATCATTTTTGAACTTTATAGCTTTCACTAATTTTCGTAGAGTTATGGTACCATTGCTACACTTGTTTTAATTACGATACTTGTTCTAGTACGATAATCATTGTGCCAACTTAAAAAATAGGTTGTCGAAAAACCGATGACTCATAGTGTTGACCAAATTTACATCTTCTAGATACAAGAAACTTGAAGAGATTAGATTAGAGAAAGAGCACCAGTTCCAGATAGAACAAGCCAGATTGGAGAATGAAAGAAGAAAGGAGGAAAGAGAACATGAATTAAAGATTTTTAGTATGATGATAAGCAACATAAACCAATCATGTCAAAATTCAAGCATTCCTGCATCTACATTTTCCCAACCATTTGCCAATGTTCAGCAACAGACCAATATAGGAAACAGCTACGGATGTGATGCCCAAAGTCTTACTCGGTATAACCTGGATGGAGATAAAACCTATGTTGACTTATAGATGTACGACATTTGTGCAGTAACGTGTTCATATTTTCCCTCTTGGATTACGTTTTAGAGACAATTGGCAATATACTGTTTGCTACATTAACAAAACATAATTTGTCCCTAAAAGGTTTTTCCTTGAAAAAAGTTTATATTGCGAACAGTTCAAGTTCAAGTTTAATGTCAACTGTATAATATTATATTTACAGCTAATTCAAGGTTGTCTTTCCAAAAGCATAAACTGTGAGCTATGAGCGCGTAAGTGATGATGTGTTATGGCTTAGTTAGGCCCTGACAGTCAGAGAATTACCTTTGTAGCAACTACATTTGACGTATAGTAAGTTTCCTATGTGTCCTCCATCCTGTTTCAAAGAAATAATTCCGAGTTTGGAGGTGAAAATATGGAATAACCCGAACAATAACCTGTCATTCCTTCCTCGCAGTTTACGCTTTTGCAAGGACAACCTTCATTGAATTAGTCGAATAGCTGTATTATATATCAACTTCATTTTATGAATTATTGTTCTCAGTAGGACTTCGGTTCTTCCTAGCTAAAGTGATCTGCTAAAGCTTCACGAATATCGTGTGCATCAGCTTCTACAATGTCAGTGTTATCAATCCCCCCAACTGCCTCTTCTGGTCTTTCTGGCTCTTCCCACTGTGGCAAAAAATCGTTGTTTTGAATTTCGCAAATGTTATGAAGAATACAAGAGGCTAAAACGACAATGACCAGTGCAGGTACCTCCATATCAACACATTTTCTAAATCTGATAAAACGTCCTTTCCACCTGCCGAAGGTGTTCTCTACAGTCATCCTCGCTCTACTTAGGCGATAGTTAAACACTCGTTCTCTTCTCGTCTGGTCGTCGTTCCTTTGAAAACCTTTCAAAACCCATGGCAAAAGAGGGTAAGCAGGATCCGCTACTATAAACGGTGACATTTCTACTCCTTCTATTTCCGCAGTGAGGCCATCTGAAAATAGCTTGCCCTCATTTCCTTTTTTAAAAATAGATGAATTTGAAAATACACGCGCGTCGTGAACGCTTCCAGGCCAACCGATGACCACATCTCTATAAAGGTATTTGCAATCCACTACAGCCTGCATGATTATGCTGTGATAGCCTTTCCTGTTTACATATTCTGCGTGACATTCGGACGGTGCCATAATAGGAATGTGTGTCCCGTCGATTGCTCCAGCACACATTGGAAAACCCCATCGTTGCTCATAATCATTAATAATTTGCACCAATTCGTCTCCATGCGCAAAACTCACGACATGCGACAACTTGCTTATTATTGCTTTGGAAACATCTCTTACGCATAAACACACGAACGATCTTGAAACGCCAAATAAGTTGGCTATAGTTCTATATTCAGCAGTGGATGCCAAGAAGTATAATGTAATGGCCAGCCGTCGTTTCGGTGAAATTGCAGAACGCATGACTGTGTCTTTGCAGCGTATATATTCCATGACTTCATTTAAAAGAAATTCGAATGTTCCTCTCGTAACTCGAAAGTTTGAATACCAAAGCTCTTCATCTACCATCTCAAACCAGTTAAGTGATAGCGGATACATCCATAGGGCTCTGTTACGTGGGCGGTTAACACTAACTAAAATTGATTTCAAAAATGCAATTCGGAGTTTTTTCGTTGAATAAACATATGATCTCAGCAAAGTTTGTTTCTTTAAAACTTTATTAGCTCTTCTTTTTCTCTTACGAAAGAACCAAAGTAGCAATATTTTGAGTTTCTGCACTTGGTTGAATGCCGCCATATTTATATTTTCCCGCGTAAATATTAACCGCTGAAAAATGTACTTAGGGCTCTATTTTTACGAGCGCCGTGCCAAATTATTGGAGTACCCTTAGCATTTTTTCGGCACGGCAATTTGGCAAAGATTTTGTCGTGTAAACGTGGAGTGCCGTGCTATTAATAAATGGCACGGTACCAAAAATTAAGCGTGCCGTGCCAACAATGCTTGTCGTATAAACGTGCCCCTATAAGTTGCATGTAAAAAAAACAAAACGATCTTACAATCATCAAAATCGCGTTTTCAGCGCTCTAGAAGCGATTTGAGCGTAAAAACATGCTCAAATTACCAACTATAGATTGCCGTCTTAAATCGATCAGAGCGACGTTTTAGAGCTTAAAATGATGTTTTCAGTGCTAAAGTGAACGAGTTGAGTGCAATAATAAACTGCAATCACGGACCTAAAAGAGACCTTCTAAATGGAAATTGCAGAACTTAGCAAGTCGGGAATCATGTTTTCGGCGCTCAAACCATCGAGATGAGCCAAATAACATGTTGAAATGAGAAACCTATAAGTTGAATGTAAACAGAAAAAAACGATCTTACAATCATCAAAATCGCGTTTTAAGCGCTCTAGAAGTGATTTGAGCGTAAAAACATGCTCAAACCATTAACTAAACATTCCCGTCTTAAATCGATCACGGCGACGTTTTAGAGCTTAAAATGATGTTTTCAGTGCTAAAGTGAACGAGTTGAGTGCAATAATAAACTGCAATCACGGACCTAAAAGAGACCTTTTAAATCGAAATTGCAGAACTTAGCAAATCGGGAATCACGTTTTCGGCGCTCAAACCATCGAGATGAGCGAAATAACATGTTGATATGAGAAACCTATAAGTTGAATGTAAACCGAAAAAAACGATCTTACAATCATCAAAATGGCGTTTTAAGCGCTCTAGAAGCGATTTGAGCTTAAAAACATGCTCAAATTACCAACTATAGATTGCCGTCTTATATCGATCAGAGCAACGTTTTAGAGACGTGCCAGGCGGAAAACGTATTCTTATTATAAAGATCAATGCCCAACATAATGCTTTGAGTAAAGCCATAAAAACAAGATTTAAAATAGAAATTATTTATTTATTGTGACGTTTCATCTTAACTTAAGACATCTTCAGACAAGTGGATAATATTACATACAAAGTTTAAATATATATCTATGCTAATAGTGTTGTTATATTTACAAGGTGTAAAATTACTAGGGTTAATTAAGGATATAGACGTGTGAAGGTGGATAGGACATTACAAACACACACAACATAAACGACAAATTAGAAGAGGTTAAGAGGAATAGGGTTGCCTTGAACGTTTAGATTAGGTTTGTATTTATTAATGAGGAGACTCTCGTGTATCATGAGTCTGAGGAGGAAGAAAGAATTTGAAAGTCGTCAAAGCTAGCAGGGTGCCCAGAGGCGTTTATATGGGACAGAATACTAGACATAGCTGGGTTGGTTGAATGTTTTCCCGTGATTGGAGAGATACCCAGATGTTCAGATATCCTAGTGTGTAGATGGCGCGTGGTTTGACCCACATACGACGCGGAACAGCATCGACACTTGAATAAGTATACCACACTGGATCTCAAGTATTTCGGAACTTTATCCTTGAAGGGAAAAAAGGAAGAGATTCGTCTGGAAGAACGAAAGACGAATCTAATGCCAAGATGAGGAAAAGCAGCGTTGCAGAGTCGGTTGATTTGAGTGCGTATCTGTAGAGAATGTATCCCTGTGAATGGGAGGCAAAAATAGATTATTTTCTTAGAGGCGGTCAGAACAGGTGGTCTAGGGTCAAAGGTGTGCTCGAGGAAGCGGCGAACAATGCGGTCGAACATGTGAGAGGGAAAACCATTCGAGTTAAATAACTTTCTGACAACTTCAAGCTGTGTATGAAAATTTTCATAGCTAGAACAAAGGTTGAAAATGCGATGAATCAAACAAGAAACTAAGTTCTGTTTGTAGGCAAGGGGAATAAAACTGTTAAAGTTGGTGAATAAACCAGTAAACGTAGGTTTGCGGTAAACAGATGTAGCGAACTTTCTGTCGGAACGAAATATGTCAATATCGAGAAACGGTAGTTTCCCATCGCGTTCGATCTCAGTGGTAAAGGTTATATTGGCGTGTTGTTGGTTAAGGTAGTCGAGAAAAAATGGTACGTGGTCTGAGGAGCGGAAAAGAAGGAAGCAGTCATCAACATAGCGTCTGTAGAGTAGAGGTTTGAAGGAAGAAGGGCAGTTGTTTAACCATTTTTGTTCATGGAAGGACATGAAAATATAGGCGAAAAGAGGACCTCAGGGACTGCCCATTGCCACACCGTCAACTTGTTGGTATAGGCGGCCATTAAAAATGAAGTGACAATTTTTGACGGACAGGGACAAAAGTTTTTCGAACTCAGAGCGATTAAAACCGTGGAAGAATTGGTGATCAGAGAATAAAGCATTAGAAATTATTCCAATAGTTTCATTCACAGGGATATTGGTGAACAGGGAAACAACGTCAAAGCTAGCCATGAAAACGTTTCTGGAGTCAATGTCACTGTTTAGGAGTTCCTGGACAAAAGAAAAGGAATCAGTGATGATAACCCTTGTAATTTTACAATTAACCCTTGTAATTTTACACCTTGTAAATATAACAACACTATTAGCATAAATATATATTTAAACTTTGTATGTAATATTATCCACTTGTCTGAAGATGTCTTAAGTTAAGATGAAACGTCACAATAAATAAATAATTTCTATTTTAAATCTTGTTTTTATGGCTTTACTCAAAGCATTATGTTGGGCATTGATCTTTATAATAAGAAAACGTTTTAGAGCTTAAAATGATGTTTTCAGTGATAAAGTAAACGAGTTGAGAGCAATGATAAACTGCAATCACAGACCTAAAAGAGACCTTCTAAATGGAAATTGCAGAACTTAGCAAGTCGGGAATCATGTTTTCGGCGCTCAAACCATCGAGATGAGCCAAATAACATGTTGAAATGAGAAACCTATAAGTTGAATGTAAACAGAAAAAAAACGATCTTACAATCATCAAAATCGCGTTTTAAGCGTTCTAGAAGCGATTTAAGCCTAAAAACATGCTCAAATCAATAACTAAAGATTGCCGTCTTAAATAATTCAGAGCGACGTTTTAGAGCTTAAAATGATGTTTTCAGTGCTAAAGTAAACGAGTTGAGTGCAATGATAAACTGCAATCACGGACCTAAAAGAGACCTTTTAAATCGAAATTGCAGAACTTAGCAAATCGGGAATCACGTTTTCGGCGCTCAAACCATCGAGATGAGCGAAATAACATGTTGATATGAGAAACCTATAAGTTGCTTGTAAACTGAAAAAAAACGATCTTACAATAATCAAAATCGCGTTTCGAGCGCTCTAGAAGCGATTTGAGCCTAAAAACATGCTCAAATTACCAACTAAAGATTGCCGTCCTAAATCGATCAGAGCGACGTTTTAGAGCTTAAATGATGTTTTCAGTGATAAAGTAAACGAGTTGAGCGCAATGATAAACTGCAATCACAGACCTAAAAGAGACCTTCTAAATGGAAAATGCAGAAATTAGCAAGTGGGGAATCATGTTTTCGGCGCTCAAACCATCGAGATGAGCGAAATAACATGTTGAAGCGAGAAACCTATAAGTTGCATGTAAACAGAAAAAAACGATCTTACAATCATCAAAATCGCGTTTTAAGCGCTCTAGAAGCGATTTGAGCGTAAAAACATGCTCAAATTACCAACTATAGATTGCCGTCTTAAATCGATCAGAGCGACGTTTTAGAGCTTAAAATGATGTTTTCAGTGCTAAAGTGAACGAGTTGAGTGCTAACCTAACGAGTTGAGTACAGATCTAAAAGAGATCTTCTAAATGGAAATTGCAGAACTTAGCAAGTAGGGAATCATGTTTTCGGCGCTCAAACCATCGAGATGAGCGAAATAACATGTTGATAAGAAAAATATATAAGTTGTTTGTAAACAGAAAAAAACCATCTAACAATCATCAAAATCGCGTTTTAAGCGCTCTAGAAGCGATTTGAGCCTAAAAACATGCTCAATTCAATAACTAAAGATTGCCGTCTTAAATCGATCAGAGCGACGTTTTAGAGCTTAAAATAATGTTTTCAGTGCTAAAGTGAACGAGTTGAGTGCAATGATAAACTGCAATCACGGACCTAAAAGAGACCTTCTAAATAGAAATTGCAGAACTTAGCAAGTCGCGAATCATGTTTTCGGCGCTCAAACCATCGAGATGAGCGAAATAACATGTTTATATGAGAAACCTATAAGTTGCTTGTAAACAGAAAAAAACGATCTTACAATCATCAAAATCGCATTTTAAGCGTTCTAGAAGCGATTTAAGCCTAAAAACATGCTCAAATCAATAACTAAAGATTGCCGTCTTAAATAAATCAGAGCGACGTTTTAGAGCTTAAAATGATGTTTTCAGTGCTAAAGTAAACGAGTTGAGTGCAATGATAAACTGCAATCACGGACCTAAAAGAGACCTTTTAAATCGAAATTGCAGAACTTAGCAAATCGGGAATCACGTTTTCGGCGCTCAAACCATCGAGATGAGCGAAATAACATGTTGATATGAGAAACCTATAAGTTGCATGTAAACAGAAAAAAACGATCTTACAATCATCAAAATCGCGTTTAAAGCGCTCTAGAAGCGATTTGAGCCTAAAAACATGCTCAATTCAATAACTAAAGATTGCGGTCTTAAACCGATCAGAGCGACGTTTTGGAGCTTAAATGATGTTTTCAGTGATAAAATAAACGAGTTGAGCGCAATGATAAACTGCAATCACGGACCTAAAAGAGACCTTCTAAATGGAAATTGCAGAACTTAGCAAGTAGGGTATCATGTTTTCGGCGCTCAAACCGTCGAGATGAGCGAAATAACATGTTTATATGAGAAACCTATAAGTTGCTTGTAAACAGAAAAAAACGATCTTACAATAATCAAAATCGCGTTTTAAGCGTTCTAGAAGCGATTTAAGCCTAAAAACATGCTCAAATCAATAACTAAAGATTGCCGTCTTAAATATATCAGAGCGGCGTTTTAGAGCTTAAAATGATGTTTTCAGTGCTAAAGTAAACGAGTTGAGCGCAATGATAAACTGCAATCACAGACCTAAAAGAGACCTTCTAAATGGAAATTGCAGAACTTAGCAAGTAGGGAATCATGTTTTCGGCGCTCAA
Organism: Muricea muricata; assembly: GCA_963855995.1. NCBI lineage: Eukaryota > Metazoa > Cnidaria > Anthozoa > Malacalcyonacea > Plexauridae > Muricea > Muricea muricata. Next base: position 11,910,139 of record OY979719.1, read on the forward strand.
ACCATCGAGTTGAGCGAAATAACATGTTGATATCAGAAACCTATAAGTTGCTTGTAGGCAAACGGGAAAATACTTATTTGTTCCTGCTATCATCCGCCAAATGCGGAAAAAATTTGGATGAAAACTTTTGAAAGTTTTTTTAATGATACTTGCTCACATCATTCGAAAATTTTCGTCCTCACAGGCGACTTCAACTTACCACGCGCGTGCTGGAACTCGCACGAAAACTCCACAGGCGCAAACGAAAGAACATTTATTGGAATATTGGACGACTATTACCAAGATCAAATGAACAACTATGCAACTCGTGGTGACAATATCCTTGATCTCGTTGTCACCAGCAACCCGAGCAATGTAAATGTTTGCGAAATTCCAAACAACTGGAATCAGAAATCTCAACGGATCATAATGCAATCATCTTTGATTTAAAGACAGAAAGTACTCCATTACCAAGAGCTACAAAAACTGTTTTTTATTACGGTCGGGTTGATTTTGAAGGATTACATGCATGCCTACCAACTCTCAAGATAGAGCAAAAAATCACCAATGACAGCGGTATTAACAACGATTGGTCAGAATGGAAAAATGCATTCCTTGATGCGGCAAATGACTTTGCGCCCACGAAACGTGTGAAAAAACGAAAGTCACTTCCTTGGGTTACCAATACAATCCTCTATTTAATAAAGAAGAAAAATACCTTAAGAAAGAGAATTAAGAAATCCACATTTCAAAGTGAACATTTAATTACCACACTCAAAGATCTACGTTCTAGAATCAAACGCATGTTACGTGACAATCACCTTGAATATATGAATAGAATATGTGCGTCTCAAGAAAACAACCCAAAGCGCTTTTGGTCCTACTTTAAATTAAAATCTAAAGCCTCAAATGTTCCAGGTAAAGTTTCAATGAAGATTAACGAGACAGAAAGAACTTATTTCGATGACAACACTGACATAGTGAATGCGTTTAATAAGCATTTTGCGTCCATCTTCACAAAGGACGAGGACAATAGTGTTGAGGAAGATGATCTGTCGCAAGACGATGTTTGTGTAATTGACAATGTAACTTTATTGGGGGAAGAAATCGTCGCTGTAATAAACAATCTAGACAGCAACAAATCACAAGGACCTGACGGTATTCCAGTCCGCTTACTGAAGGAAACAGCTATGCAGATCGCACAATCACTTCGAGTTCTTTTCAACAAATCTTTAAATATTGGAGTGCTACCTGACGAATGGAAACTTGCGAACGTCGCTCCTGTACACAAACATGGCGAAAAATCCTACGTTGAACACTACCGACCCATCTCCTTGTTATCAATCATTTCTAAAGTTCTCGAGCGCCGTGTTTTTAACAACATCAAACATCACGTTTATGAACAAATAAATCATTGTCAAAATGGCTTTATGCCGGGAAAATCGTGCATAACCCAACTTGTTGAAGTTCTAGAACGTATAGGTCGTGAGCTAGATCGTGGAAGCAGATTGACGTATTATACTTCGTTATGTCGAAAGTTTTGACAAAGTACGTCACGCTAAACTGCTTCACCGTCTCCGTCAGTTTGGGTTTGGAGAAAACATTCTAGAATGGTTCAAATTTTATTTCATCAATAGACGTCAGCGGACAATAATCTTTGGAACAACATCGAAATCTCTCCCAGTAACATCAGGAGTACCCCAAGGGTCAATTTTTGGGCCGTTACTGTCTCTGCTCTATGAAGATCACCTATCGAACGCCGTGCGTACATATCGAACATTGCTACCTTCGCTGATGATACAAAAATCTTTAAAACAATCAACTCATACTTCGATGCACTTGCTTTACAAACAGATCTCACCAACTTCGAAGAAAGCTCCAAAAATGTCAACCTGAAATTAAACGCGAGTAAGTGTAAAGTGTTGAGAGTCACCCGTAAGCACAACCACAACAAAGTCATCTATCAGTACAAACTCAGTTGCGAAACTATCATGACAAGCACTGAGCGAGATCTTGGCGTTCTTACTTCACCTGATCTAACTTGGTCGAAGCACATTGACCATCAGTGCCACAAAGCTAACAAGATCCTGGGATACGTACGACGATCGGCATAAAAATCGTCACAGCCCGTCGCAAACTTTACTTGTCCCTGGTTCCCGCGCAGTTGTGTAATGGCTCCCAAATCTGGGTACCACAAACCATCACCACAATTGAACAGACAGAACGACTTCAACGACGGGCAACTAAGTTTATACAAAATTTACCTTTTCGCAGTAACACCATCTACAACGAGAGACTTTTGCAACTCAATCTAATCCCGCTAAGTCACTGGCATGAATATTTAGATATGACATTCTTCTACAATCTAATCCACGGAATCATCTCAATTGACAGTACTTTATTACCATCACCTGTCAACAACAGGAGAGCAACCAGATCATCTAATCCAACTCATTTATCCTTCCTAACAACACTATGCAAGACTACCACCTATCAAAAGTCGTTTCTGAACAGATCAGCAAGATTATGGAACTCCCAACAAAAGATCTGACCGCCAATAACGTCAGCAAATGGGTTTAAATGCGGACTTGCTAGATACTATAGATCAGCTTTGAGTAATGTGTATGACGTAACGATCCACGAACTTGGAAGTCTATATGTTTGTTGTTTGTGCCGTGACATGTCTCTTAACCTGTTATGTAAAATTACGTGTTGTTATTAGTTTGTAGCTTTTAGTACATTTAATACATCTACTTGTAAAAGGGCCGCTGTAACTGGCGAAAGCTGTTGCGTGCACCTTGCAATTATTTTCTGTTGATTGTATTTGTGGTGTTTAGTACAGTATGTTCAGATGGCAAAGATATATATATATATATATTTATTATAATCTTAAAGTATTACAATTGTCGCTACTTTAAGTTTCTTGCAACTATGCAATCATCAAGCGACTGTTCCGATTGAGTTCGTTGTTTGCTTATGCTACTCACTACGGTCTTTTATGAAGTTTTTTTACGGACTAAATATCGAAAACAATTAAATCAGTGATATGCTCATTGCATCGGTATTATAATCAAATTTATCGATGTTATGTGCTAATAAATTGATGTTATAACATAAACTTATGTTCATACCTATGATAAAACTAAAACGCAAACATATACAACTAAAAGATGAGGAAACAGAAATTGTTACAACTAAAAGATGAGGAAACGGAAGTAAATTGCCAAAAAACGGAAATAAGTATATCAGTAATCTGCGATCCAAATGCCTAGCGGCAGAGACTGTGGAGTCTACAATTCAACTTGCAAAAGTAAAATTGCACGTTGTTTCTAGTGAAAGGGAAATCAATTAGGCAGAAAGCTCTCCGTCCTAATCAAAGCTCTAGTATAATACATCCCTGGAAGGCACACAGAGATCCGCTCATTTCGCCAACTATTTATACACCATTTGCCCCTTATTAAGCGTAAAAAGAAGGTCATTAAGATAATTTTTCACCTTCACAAACACAAATCGGAATTTCAATAACACATTATGTGCAAGTCAACAAGCGTGAAGGGATATTCAATAGCAACAATTGACGCAAGTATGCATAAAAATTGAATCCATTAATCAAAGATGGAAATTCAATAAGAATACAAAGAACATTCAAAAACACAAAAGAAGTTCTTGTTTGAATACAAGAAACGCTCAATTAGATAAAAATGTATGTTCTGAATGAAGTTGTCATGTGAACACCAACATGCTCACAGAAAAGAAAAGGGCTATTTGAAAAATATTCTTTATCCGGCAAAGATTTGGCTTTGCTGAATTGTTTTAAAAGTGTTTGAATAACGTGAAATGTTACAAACGTGTCTAAACGAAATGAAATATTACAGTGTACGACTGTAGAAAGCAAGCAAGGCTTGGGACAGGATGTGTGGCAAGCACAGCAGAGTTATGACAACGCCACATACAAACTTAGACTGATAAAACTTGATAATACACGTGGCATTTGTTTTTTGGGGGGTTAGGGTGGGTTTTTATTGAACTTACATTTTTCTCTAATTGAACGTTGCTTGTATTCAAATGAAAACATCTTTTGTGTTTTTGAATGTTCTTTGCATTCTTATTGAATTTCCATCTTTGATTAATAGCTTTCAGTTTTTATGCATGACAGCGGAAATTGTTGCTATTGAATATCCTTTCATGCTTATTGACTTGCACATAATGTCTTATTGAAATTCCGATTTGTGTTTGTGAAGGTGCAAAATTATCTTAATGACCTTCTTTTTTCGCTTAATGAAGGGCAAATGGTGTATAACCGTATACTCCAGTATTCTCTTTTCTCAGTACTATCGGATCGGTGAATTTTTCTTGTGAAAAGCCTGGCCAGTCGGAAGAACGGCTTTCCACCCGTACGGTATTAACTTGTTATTAAATAAACCAAGTTATTTAAGTTGGGAAGCAAAATTGACGCTCAAAGAGCTGAAATCTTGAAGACGGCATTCTGCTTAACATGCTATACTTCATGTATTATGTCTCTGGATCATATTCAAATTATGTACTTACTTCCGTTTTTTGGCAATTTACTTCCGTTTCCTGATCTTTTAGTTGTACCAATTTCTATTTCCTCATCTTTTAGTTGAACATAAATTTAATGTTATAACATCAATTTATTAGCACATAACATCGACAAATTTGAATATAACACCGATGCAATGAGCATATCATTGATTTATTTGTTTTCGATATTTTGTCCGTAAAAAGTCTTTACGCGAGCGCGTGAAATTTCGCGCGAGGAATTTGTTCTTGTGTCGGCATTTTGCAAATAGTTCCGATCGTTTGTTCAAGGATGATCTTTTGCTTGCTTTCAATAAGCACAGTTTTTCTTCCAGGCAAAGGTGGCAGTTCTTTCCTCCGGCTGTATACGCTTTAGTATTGACCATTTAATGTCAAAATCCCTCTCGTTTCGTTCTAATTTCTAAACATACTAGGTAAGTAGGTAGGTAGGTAGGTAGGTAGGTAAAGCTTTATTTTACTACGCTGACCCCTTCAGCAAGAGCTGATTTCCCAGAGGGGCGTAGTTTAAAAATCATATTACATACATATATTAAAAATATTAAGGAATTACAACATACAGACAGTACGTTACTGCATGGAATATTTGGAATTACTCATAAATAGAAATTTTGAACTCACATAAAATATGTAAATAGATTAAATATTTTTAAGAAATTGGCCAGGTGCACGAATGCTGGCAACAAGTGATTCTTTACTTCATATATCATCTGAGAGGCTGTTCCACAGTTTTGCCCCTCTATAACTAAAACTCTTTTTTAGATAATCAGTCTTAGGTTCGGACAAAAAATTTTAGCGGAAGAACCTCTCAGATTGTAATGCCGAGAGGAAGGCGTTTCAAGAAAAATATTGGATAATCGTTTGGGTGCTAGATCGTGGGTTATTTTATACATCTGGCTTGCAACAAACTGAGCCCTTCTTTCACTTAAGGTCTTCCAATTGAGTTCAGCCAGAGCAAGTTCAGACTGTCCATGTTCGTTTATACGACCCACGATTATTCTAGCAACCCTATTTTGTAATTTCTGCAAGCGATTGCAAAGTGTCAAATTAATAGTGTCCCAAACTTCACAACAATAATCGAAGTGCGGAAAAACTAGTGCATTGTAAGCACATATTAACGTATTACGATCAACATGAGGCTTTAGTTTCCTGACCGCCCCAATGCCGGATGAGATTTTTTTCGAAATTATTTCAATGTGCTTATTCCAAGATAAATATTCATCAATATAGACCCCAAGTGCTTTTGTTTCTTTTACCCTTTTGATTGGTATGTCACCAACATGCACTTTGGGAGCATGAAATAAGTTATTTATGTTATGCCTTGATCCGATTAATAAATACTCAGTTTTGACAAGATTTAGTGATAATTTATTTGCTGAGAGCCATTGTTTGATATTTGCAAGGTCATGATTGATGGCCACCTCAGCATCAAGAACTGATTCACCAGAGGCATTTAATGTAGTATCATCAGCAAACATTCTTCCCGACAAAAACTCCAAACTACCCGTTAAATCGTTTACATAAATTAAGAATAGAAGTGGACCAAGGATCGAGCCTTGAGGAACACCACATGTAACTGTTTTTGAACAGGACAATACGCCATTTACTGAGCACATCTGAGTTCTATCTGTCAGGTAATTTCTTAAAAGGTTCGACATTGGTGATCCCATGCCATACCTTTCAAGCTTCTTTAAAAGAATATCGTGATTTATCGTATCAAAAGCTTTTTGTAAGTCTAAAAATACTGCAATATTAACTTTACCACGGTCCATATTAACAAACCACTCATTTGTGCTATCTAAAAGGGTTGATGCTGTGGAGTGAAACTGTCTAAAACCAAATTGACGATCGGATAGCAAATTATTTGAAACAAAATAATCATATAACTGTTCATATAGTAATCTTTCGAAGACTTTACTAATAATAGATAAAATGGAAACAGGGCGAAAATTATTTAATAAGTTTCGAGGACCACTTTTATGTAAGGTAATTACTCTTGCTACTTTCCAATCGAAAGGAACTGTTTCACTAAAGATTGCTGTATTGAAAATCTTGGTTAAAGATTCGGCAATTACTGGAGCCGCAATTCGAATTATCTTGGCTGGAATTTTATCAATTCCAGTGGAATTACAAGGATTTAAAGACCGAAGCAATCCAACAACTTTAGTTACAGAAATTACTTGGAATTTAAAAACGTTTTCCGTTTTTGTTGTCTCAGTTAAATAATCCATAAAATTCGCGTCACTGTTTTCAATGGTGTTGGCAATATTAGGCCAATTTTAATGAAATAATTATTAAAAGACTCCGCTAATTCATTTGAGCAAGTAATTTGACCGCTTTGAGAATTAATGCAACTTATTTCGGAGCCGCACTCTTGTGTGCGATTTAGGAATTTGTTGACAGTTTTCCTTAGGATTGTTTGCGACACTCACAAATTGTCTTTTACAATATGCTGATTTAGCTTCTCTTAAAGCCTATTTTCCTCTTCAACCGTGTCGTAGCGAAACGTAGCGTATTTCATTGTTTCGTGAACACTCAGGCAGAACAAATGATATGAACACAATGAAATACGCTACGTTTCGCTACGATACGGCTGAACTGGAAAGCGGCCTTAATGCTTGCGTTACACGATTTCTGGATAATTTATAAGCGTTCCAGTTATATGCCGAGTTATTTTTTATAGCAAAAAGTTTGATACGATCTCGTTCACGTATTTGCAATTTAATTGAACTAGCAAGCCAAGGTACATTGGACTTGTTTCTTACGTTTTTGATCCTGATAGGTGCATGTTTGTCGAGAACTCTTAAAAAAAGCGTTTTCCATGTTTCCCACTTCTTGTCAACACTAAAATCTCCACCACATAAATCCCACCTTTGATCTTGTAAGTCGTTTATGAAATTTTCAGCATTGAAATGTTTGAAATTTCGAATTTCAATTTTCTTGTTGCGGATTTGATTAAGATGAATATTAAGTTTACGAATAGTTAAGATCAAATAGTGGTCGCTAATGGCAATAGGCACCACTCTGGATCAGGGTTGCCAGATCACTGCATTTTTGAGGCCAAATCTTCAACAATGCTCTTTGTTTTTCTTTGTACTTGCCTTTTGTTTTCTTTGTTTACTTGACTACACTAATGACGATTTGGCCTCAAAAATTCAGTGATCTGGCAACCCTGCTCTGGATGTAACTAATTTTTCTGGCGTAGGAGTTATACAAACGTCTAATAAAGAAGATGAGGTCATCGTTACACGAGTGGGTGAGCTTATTGTTTGTGTCAATTGATATAATTCCATTATTGCATTTAAATGTTTAGTGGTGTTGTTTGAATTGTCTAGCATATTAGCATTTAAGTCACCAAGTAAATAAACTCCTTATTTTCATCACCAATTAACTTGACCAATTGTTCAGTATTTGAAAAGGAGTCAACAAAGGCACTTGGGGGCCTATAAATAGTTCCAACAATAAATGATGTGTTACGTGTAGTAAAATGGACTTGTAACTAGTAGTAGTCGTCATGTGTATGTAGTCGTGATTTTGTAATTGACGTATGCAATTAACGGTGTAGTTAGCGTGTGCACTGTCGTAATCGGCAGTTGCTGTTGAGTTGTCGTCCAGTAAAGAACACCTTTTACGATCTTGTGTGTGTTTATTTGTACCTCGGGAGGGACGGCAATCAACAGGCTCATTAGTAACACGCCAGACCATCGGCAAAACGTTACATTTGGTGGCAGCGGTGGGATATCTGCTTATGCGTGGCCAACATATTCAGATAACACTCGGAAGAAATAGAAAACCAATCAAAGTTGAAGATCGTGTTGAAGAGTGAGTTATGGCTAAAGTGAAATTTCGGCAGACGAGTGCGGGCGTCTGGGAGTCTTGGGGACTAGATGAACTTTATAACGCGAGGTTATAGTTCAGTAAAATACCCGTATTTGACGTGAGGTCATAAATAGAAATTATCGCGAAGCCCTATTCGGACAAGGACTTGAATTTTGTATTTGGTTGAGACTAAAGTAGAAGAAAGAAGAAAAATAGACTTTTGAAACGAGGTGACAGCGTGGTACGCTATATGAAATGGAGCGCGTGCGTAAAGTTGAATTGCTGAGTAGACTGGTAGCAAGAGATACTTATCGGAATGATAGTGAAAGTGCTACGGTGAAATTTGATGTGATGCAGAAAACATTACGGTAGTTGTATTAGCGAGAAAAGAGAGGTTATTGATGGTTAATCATGACATGCAATTGAAGTTTCAGTTCGGTCCTATCCGCGAGCAACGAACTATTTTATTAATGTTGCGTTTCATCGATGAACAGTGGTTGTTATTGAGTTAATAAGTACATTAGGAGTACATCGAGCAAAGTAGTTGCTAGTTGTTTTTTTGTAGCAGTTTAAGTAAGGGTAACTGTATATTTATGGTAAAGTTAGAAGACACGAGGACGTGTCTTGTCAAAGGGAGGATAGTGTTACGTGTAGTAAAATGGACTTGTAACTAGTAGTAGTCGTCATGTGTATGTAGTCGTGATTTTGTAATTGACGTATGCAATTAACGGTGTAGTTAGCGTGTGCACTGTCGTAATCGGCAGTTGCTGTTGAGTTGTCGTCCAGTAAAGAACACCTTTTACGATCTTGTATGTGTTTATTTGTACCTCGGGAGGGACGGCAATCAACAGGCTCATTAGTAACACGCCAGGCCATCGGCAAAACGTTACAGATGCACTAGAAGGTTTGAAAACTTCGATACAAATTGCTTCAAGATTATCTCCAACCAGGTCATTTCGGTTGAGATAATTAATAGAATTCTTTACATATAAGCAAACGCCTCCTCCTGACCGAGAGCGGTCCGCTCTGATGAGATCATAATTTTGTATAAACATGTCCTGATTAGAGATATTTTCGTCAAGCCTAGTCTCATTTAAAGCAAGGACATCGAAATATTGATCACCTAAAATAATTCTATTTTTGTCTATATATTTCGGTAAACTAACTATATTTAGCATGCCCATTTTAAAACCCTTGATATTAGGAAATTCTACATTCAATGACACATTGTTATTTTCACCTGGCCATGCCGTATTTCAAGCGTTTAGATATTGACTGAAATTCTTGCTAACTGAACTGCTACTTTCCGATTCAAATGCAAGCCACGTCTATTTAGGCAAGAGTAATCTATGTTGTCATGATCTGTATAAGACCAATTACATTGATTGCACACACGTTTGAGTATGACATTAACGTTATTAATTTTATTTAAAACGCTCGTTTTGTCTTTCCTAACGATTAAGCTGGAAACACTTACTTTAGCATTAGGTAACTTATCTTTAGCAAATTTATAGCTTATATAAATTTAAGTTAATGAGGCAACGCGTTGAAGGTCAGCTTTTATGTAAAAGGTGCGAAAAGATAGTTCCTTCCGACTACGTCAATGAGACAATCCCGTCTTATCTTATCGAGTTATAATAATGGCTGAAAGCCAAAACTTCGGTCTAGCTGCATGCCTTTCACGTGAAATGCTCGTGTTATTGCATAGGCATGTAAAACCTCCTGTGGTGTGGACGGGAATTAACCAATGATAAGGCTTGTTCCAGCACAGGGTACTTGCGCATATTTTGCGGATCACATCATAGGACCACCATTCACAGTTAGCACTCGTGCAATAAACTTGTTTAAGAAAATGATTCATCGAAATGCCTCCTGTTCGTCGTAAAAACGTCAAAGGGATTTCTAACCGCAGTAATCGATCTCAATCAACGGCGGCCAATAGTGATACGGAGAGTTTACAACGCAAATGTACTGAGAGAGGCTACCTAACCATGGACAAAAGAATGCTTCAATCTCTTGGCTACAACAGCACGCAACCACTTCGTCTTCGAGGCCAACGGTAGATGCCACAGGGAAGGCAAATTTGCTGCCTACGTCGACATCTCCTGAACGTGAAACCCCACAATCTACGTTATTTACCGAGGACCACTTGGCGCAAATAAGATATGATCAATTGTTCCTCGTACCAAACCGAACGTCGCGTCTCAGTCTGTAGAAGAACGAGCTTGTATAGTGTCGCCAACACCATTTCAAGCATGCATACTTGCTGTTAACGTGGTTTCTTCCCTGCGCTCTAGCGAGTATGGTACAGCAGATATTACAACAACACCAACGTTGATCTGAAGAGGATTGTGGCACCTAGTTGAGTGTCGCACCAGATATTACATTTATCATGATGCGCGCTAGCTGTGTATGGTATCGTAAGTATTCCGGGCATTCCAAAATTTGTATTGCATATTTCGTTTAAAATCTAATCAAAATGCACACAGTGCATTTGTGGTAGGACACGGGCATAAATAAGGCTTGCCAAGAGAGATTATTAATGTGTAATCTTACCTGATCTAATCAGCTGAATCTATTTTAACACGGTTTTAGACATGCGATACAAATATGATTGCTTTCCCACATGAGATATCTTGAGAAATACTGAGCACAAGATCTGTATTTGACACATATCAAGAAATTCTATCCCGGTATTACGACCAGTAAAAAAAAAAAAAAAAAAAATTCTGCTTACACAAGTGACAATCTATTTCTTCAAACTGTACTTAAATTTCAATCTTTGCTTCAAAATAAATTAACATTAATTCTAGCGGCATTCGGCATCTTATTAGAGCTAAATTTTGACACAGTTTATTTGTTTCAAATTGGTTTCTGCTTGAGTCGCATAATCAAACACTATACTATACTGTCTATACTGACTCGTGAAGATAGCGGCTTGCACAGTGAGTTAAGCATAGCTAGCTGTCAGTCTGCGTTCGCCGCTCGGAATTGCAAAGTATAAGATTCAATATATCGATTAAAGCGCAGTTGATTTGTAAAAATTAACGACAAAAGTTTCCAAAAATATTGAAAATGAAGACAAGGGCAAAAAAAAAATTTTTAATATGCCAGGTTATTTTTATTCTTGCCAAAAAACACAACTCACATGGAGTCGTGTGAACGTGATTAAAACGGAATAAACAAATAAAAAAAAATATATATGTATATATATATATATATATATATATATATGCTGAACTGCATGCTGAAAGCATGCGGAACTGATTAAATAGCGATGAACAAATATTTCAAAATGGTTAGAATGGTCAGCTCTGTTTTCCGTATTACCAATGGTTTAATCATTTAGTTGTACTATAGAAGCTTTGTGGGGAAGCTGCTGGTATTTGTCTGGCCCCATCCAGGTTTCCTGTAAGACCAGGTTTTTCCTGGCCACCCTGATGATCCAGCCGTAATAAAACCAATGGTAATGCCTAAACAGCAAGTCTTACCATTTCCTGGCAAAAGCTGTCTTCTATATGACTACAGCTGTTGTGGGAGTTGGGTCCATTCGTCTATGGGGAATGCACATTTGTGCATTTGTGGGGATAAGTCTCTAAAATGTCAACTTCAGCCCCATAGACTCAATACGTCACATATATCAATATCTACCTGAGGACTGTCCCTAGGGGCCTAGCGCCCCTTGGTCAGGTTAAGGACTGTTCATTGGAGTTTTTATGCTCCCTGGACAGGTTGGGGCCTAAGGACTGTCCAAGTGTTATTATCTTGGTCAGGTTTCGTCAGGGATTGGCCACCCCTGGCAAGGCTCTATTACAGAGCATTTTCAGTTTAGAATCAGTGCAGCATAGGATGTGACATGAGTAGGGATGAAGCCACGCATTATACAATTGGAGTCTTCTTACCCCAGAACCCCTTCTCCCACATAAACTTTGCATTTTTCAAGTGTTATTTTTTATTCAACAGCTTGGGTCATTAAAATCCGGTTACCCAGGTTTAAGATTCCCAGTGCAACCACCTCAGCTGATTTCGTGTCATCTTTAACATCGTTCGTGCCCACATGCACGATTATTTCATCAGGAGTCTTGCGCACTAGAGGTTTCAGGTAATCTGCCATATCTTCTGTTTTACTCCCTGAAAACGATTTAACTGCCACCCGCTGCTTTGCATCAGACAATTCCCAACCGTGAACATGCTGGACTATGGAATCCCCAGCAATGAATACAAGTCTTTTATCATCAGGTTTAGATGCTGTTGGAGATTTAGCGCGGTTTTATGAGTGCCTGAGCTGCCGTTACCGCTAGATTTATTTTTAATTGATTTTTTGCTCATTGTTGGGTTTAACGCCACTTGATCGGGAGTATTTTTACCCTCGATGATTATTCGAAGTTCATCATCGTCGCCGTCGTCTTCGTCAATACGAAGGACTGAATACTTGTTTAGGTTATTGAATAGTTCTGACTGGACAGATGGTTGTAAATTTATACCGGATTTACGCGGAGCTTTATGTTCACTAGTCGATTGATGGTCTACTTGTGCTATGCCACGGGAGCGATTTGTTGTTTCGTTAAAATGATTATTTTTTATGTACTGTTTAACATACGAGCAGGAGTGCTTTATCGGATTTAAAACGCGAGGCGAAGCCGAGCGGTTTATTTCCGATAAAGCCCGAATTGCGAGTATTTTAAATAGCTTCAAAAACGATCCATTTTATACCCATCTTGTCAGTTTGTTTGCGAAAGAATTTTCAATATAAATGTTGTATAAGCCGAGAAATTTGAGGCAAAAGTTTTGTGAAAATACACATGTGCTTTTATCACATTTAAAGACACTGCCACGGTTGTGATTTCCTTTGTGTTTTGCTCATGAATTATTAATGAAATAATAATTCGAATATTATTTAAAAATATTTAAACACGGTAGCCTTTCAGCTTTAAAGAAAAGGAAACAGAAAAGATTACAAAAATAATAGTAGCTGATTTTCAAAGGGCCGTGTATGTAACTTTAAGAAGAATATTACAATATTTCATTATGAATCTGTGAATTCCAGATCTTGGCTGTCGCATAACTAAAAGACCTCTCCATCGCATTTGTTTTTTGCTTTGATAGGCTAAGCATCAAGTTATTGCTCCTAAGGTCATGGAAATCATTAGAGGAGATCTGAAACATTTCATTTATTCCCTCAGGGCATTTTTTCTTTAATGCTTTTTTAACATAAGATAAGGTTTGGGAAGTTCGCCCATCCTGGAGGTTATTCCATCCTAATTTAAGCAGGATGTCGTTTGACCGAATTTCATAATTATCTCCAGTTATGGCCCTAGCCGTTCTATTTTGTAGCCTTTGTATTTTATCTTTAAGAGTTTGACTACAGTTATTCCAAGTACTAAAGAATGATACATTAACTCTAATGTATCTTGTTTGACATATTTTTTAGCTCGTCGAATGACTCCAATGGATCCTGAAGCCTTAATACTGATACTGTCAATATGTTCTTTCCATACTAAATGTTCATCGATTATAACTCCTAAACTTTTAGTAGATTTCGTGCGATTTATTTCTATATTCCCAATTTTAATTTTCATTGTATTTTCGTCTTGAACATTGGTTATTCTTTTATATGATACTATAAGCATATATTCCGTCTTCTTCACATTTAATGTTAAGTTATTAGCTCTAAGCCAAACATGAACGTTTTCAAGTTCCAAATTTAATCTTGTTTCAATATCTTTAACCAGTGTTCCCGCCACTGATAGATTAGTATCATCAGCATACATAGCTGGAATTAATTTGTCTAAACAGTTTGGTAAATCGTTCACATAAATCCGAAGTAAAAGAGGGCCTAGATTTGATCCTTGCGGAACACCGCATGTTATTTTCTTAATTGTTGAAGTAGTATTATTTATCCGGCACACTTGCGTTCTCAGATGTAAATAAGAACAAAACCATTCTAATGTAGTGTCTCGAATACCATACATTTCTAGCTTTTTAAGAAGGATCTTGTGGTCAACTGTATCAAATGCTTTTTTAAGATCGAGGAAAAGAACCCCATTAATAAGGCCAGAATCCATATTCACCAGCCACGAATTTGTCGTGGTCAGTAAAGAGGATGTAGTTGAATGGCCTTTTCTAAAGCCTGATTGAAACTTAGTCAGAATATTTTTCTTTTTCAAATAGCAATCAAGCTAAACACAGACAGACTTCTCAAATATTTTAGCGGCGACAGATAAAACTGAGATAGGTCGATAATTTTCTCTCTTGTTTGTCGCCAGATTTATAAATCGGTGAAACTCTGGCAAGTTTCCATTCATCAGGAAATATACCAGAACGAAGAGAGCAATTGTATATATGCGTTAAATACGTGAGAGATACATCAGTAGAGTCCTTTAATAATTTGATAGATATTTCATCTTGCCCGCTAGATTTAGAGGTTTTAAGTTTTTTTAAAACACTTTCAACTTATTAAGTAGAAATCATTTTAAACTCAAAAGTACTGCTTTTCAGTTCCAAATAATCTTCGAATCTCTTAATAGTGGGTGGAATCTGTTTTGATAATTCATTTCCAAAATAGTTATTAAAAGTTTCTGCAATGTCTCCGTTACTGGTTTTTATACTATCATTCACCTGAATACTGGATACGTTAGCAGTTCTCTAGTTTCCCAATAATTTGGTTGATGTTTCTCCACATTTCCTTAGGATTATTTTTAGAGCTATTTATAGCGCTTTGAAAATATTTGGCTTAAGTATCCTTGATGAGTTTATTAACTTTATTCCTGGCTCTTTTGTAAACATAACTATAATACTTAGATTTAGTTTTAACTGCTCTCTTTTTCATATGATCACGATAATTCATTAGATTTTTTATCTACCTATTTAACCAGGGTGCGTATTTACTTGTAACCCTTCTTTGTCTGGTAGGAGCATGTAAACTGGAAATCTCATTGAACGTGTCTCTGAACTGAATCCATAATGCATTTGGGTCGTCAACGTTTCACTCACAATTCGAGAGAACAGTAGAAAGATCACGTTTAAATTCAGATATTTTATAATGTTTAAAATTTCTTGTTTCAGCAATTTTTGGAATATTTTTGCTCATAGAAATTTTTCTACAGCCATATATAAGGCTATGATCCCTAATCCCCAATTGGATAACCCCTGAATTAATGATATTTTCTGGTTTATTCGTAATGAACAGGTCTAATAATGTTTGTGTATATGACGTAATTCGTGTTGGTTCTTCAATTACCTGATTGAGTTGAAATAAATTTAAAATATCTAAGAAACAATTTGTCAAAGTAGACTTATTAACTGCCAGGAGATCACAGTTGAAATCTCTGACTAGAATAAATTCCTTATTTTCTTCATCTATATTTTCAATCAGTGTGTTGATGAGATCAAATATCTCAGCCTTAGTGTTAGGAGGTCTGTACAAAGATGTCACGAGGACAGGTTTAGACTTTACTTGGATTACTTCAATACAAACAGCCTCAATATTCTCGGGGACTAGGTCACTATGTTCTTTTACATTTAAGTGATCCCTAAAGTATATCGCTACACCACCTCCCTCACGTGAACGATCTTTACGTATCAAATTATATCCGTCTATCTTAATGACACAATTATCTATACTGCCATCTAATCTAGTCTCATTCACACTTAAAATATCAAGCGGTTTATGATGCAAATAAAATCTTAGTTGATCTATATACTTAATGAGAGAGGCAATGTTTATATGACCAACACGAAAACTTTTTTCAGCTGGGCCTGAATAATATCATTATTTAAATTTTCTGAAGAAATTTCCGTAAATAAATAATCTGGTATATTTTCCGCAATTGGGTTATTATCTAGGTTTAGCTCGCTAAGATCTGAAATTTCACTATGCAAAAACTGTTTATCAAAAACTCTTAATGTGATTAATTAGGTTTTTATCTTAAAGAGAAGTTCCTGATCGGTTCAAATGAAGTCCGTGTCTATTTAGACTTTTTCCATCTGTATTAGCATGACTCAATATGCTAATTTCAGATTGATTAAAATGAGTTTTCAAAAGCTTGTTTACCTCAACTACTTTAGACTTGAACGAGTGGTTATCATCCCTTTCGATGATTTCCGATATCGTTACTTTGGAATCTTGATTAGTTTTCTTGATTTGTTCCCAAAGGTCAGCAATTTGGTTGACTATTTCAGACGGTTCCTTGTTGCGTATGTCATTTGTTCCAATGTGTAGAATGACAATATCTGGGTTGGCTCTCAGACCCGGCTTGATGTGGTCTTCCATATCACGAACAGTAGCTCCTAGAAATGCTTTAACGCGCACTCGGGTGTTTGTTGATTTTCTAATCTTATGGTGATTCAAATTCTCGAGCATTGAATCCCCCGCAACGAGTACAGAACGGTTTACCTTATGTCTATTAATGCCTCAATCTTCAGGACTTCGACTATTGTGTCTTGCTGCACTGCTTGGCAATCTGCCTACTGATGTATTCTCATTTGTGCCGCATTTATCTTGACCATCTGGATTTGTTGGGGAGCTCTTACTTTCAGACTCTTCTCTGCTGAGTGGCTCAAAGCGATTTCTGGTGATCACATCATTCCCGACTACATGATCGTTTGTGCTAAGGTCTATGTTGATAACATCTTTCACAACTTTGCTCACTCTTGTTTTGTTAGCTTTACGGTTTTTCTGCCAAGGTCTGCCCGAGAATGGTCATTTGAGTCCCTAATTTGTTCTTCTTCTAATACTTGCAGTTACTAGACTTAGCTTTTCATTCTCAGCATCTTCAATCTTCATATTTAAGTCAGACAGAGCATATGTAATCGTGTTTAGGCGATCTCCAAGCTCATCATTTTCTTGCTTCAATTTTGAATTGTACTTGGTTAGATCCTCATTTTGTCTCATAAGCAGTGAAGCGTAATCTCTCGAGTATTCTAAATGGTTTTGTCCGTTTGTAATAGCAGTCAATTGAGCAACAATCTTTGATATTTCTCCTCTTAAATCGACTTCAATATTGTCAATTCTTCGATGTAATTTAAGAATATCTGGTTCGAAAGTCGATTCGTTGACTTCCACGTCTCCACCCGTACTAATCGCCTCTGATTCCGATAGATTTTGTCAAGTTCAACGAGTAATTGCTTGACTTTTTCAGATGCTTCGCCCTCGAGCGATAATATAGATGATTGCTTTGAATACTTTATCATAACTTGTTCGCTATTAAACTGTTTCGTTGATCCGCCAGGGGATGACCATTTTCCCTTCAAGTTTAAATGAGACTCGACAAATAGCTTCAGTTCATCAAATGAGCCATGCCATTTGATTTTAGTTCCTTCAAGTACAATTGAATTCAGAAATACAGGATGAACCGATGTGTAGCTTTCAATAACATGTTTATCAGCCATAATAAATTTTACTCAACGTTAAATACCAATATCAAAGAATGTACTTGCGATATTTAGGAAGAGCTCTCAATAATACGTCTTCACGTCTTCATGCACGTAATTTTGTACATCGCCAAACTCAGTATTTTCAGCTGTGACTAGCTGTGACTAGACTTTGTTTTTCATTTTCGACTTTCTTCACTTTGGTATTCAAATCAGCCATAGTATATGATAGGTTGGTGTTTCGTTCACGAAGCTGTTCGTTTTCTTCCACAAGTTTCTGAATATCTTTTTTTAACGACTCAGCTTGATGTTTTAGGCACTGACATGCATCTCGATGTTTAAGACCAAGGATTTATTTACGCTGAAATTCTGAATCAGACTTTAGACTTCTTAATTCATCCAAAATATCATTAAAAACGCCATCCCAAAGGGATGAGGAGATCCATCTGCATTCTTTGGCGTCAAAGGCGAAGGTTCTTCTTCGCCTTCGGACTCCCGTTCGCTGCCTGCTTCGTCGATTGTACTGCCATTATCTACTGCAATATCATCTATTTCGTTTGCTTTGATTAGCATGCTTTGATTACTGCAGATAATGTTCACACTAGAAAGCAACTCGCGTTCGTCCGTGGTCACATAACGTCGCCAGAGCGAAGGATATCGCTTGTAAAGTGCACCTTTTACAAGGTTCATCGAATTTCCAACTTGGCTTCCGATCATAAAATGATCTCCGTCTTCTTGCAGTTAAAAATGGACGATACTTGATCAATATTCCATGGGAAGACCTGCTATTTAGTGATCAGACCGTTGATGAGAAATTAGAATTGTTTACTGAACTGATACATTGTGGCTTGGATACTATTATGCCAGAGCGGTCTCTGAAAGTGTGCGTGAATGATCGCCCGTGGATGACTTGTCAATTAAAGCGGCTCATTATTCAAAGACAGAAGGCGTTCACATCGGATAACAAATGCTTATTTAAACTTCTGAGAAATAAAGTGAATCGGAATAGGAAGCGTTGTCGCAAATCATACTATTGGAATAAAGTTAGCGCCCTAAAAGGAACTAAACCGTATAAATGGTGGAGCGAAATTAAACAATTGTGCGGAGCATCGGAAAATAATCGACCTGACTTTCGGTCAAACTTGTCAATCAATTTAAATTGTGGGGATTACGACCTAGCAAACAAAATAGACGAAGCATTTATCGGGGTTATGTCAGACTTTGAACCATTAACTGAGGAAGTATGTGTCATGGAAAATGCTGAAGATGAACCAATACAAGTAACCTGTGATATAGTGGTGAAAAAATTACGTCAATTAAGCACCACAAAAGCTAATGGTCCGGATAATCTTCCAATTCTCCCACACGGGGGCTGGTTGGGTTTGGTTTTCAGGAACCCTGTAGTCCTGTGGAGGAATAGCAGGCATCTGTGGAGGGGAACACCTTTTTACAAAATATAAACTGCTGATTTTAATAAATACATAAACAAGCACAGCTCAGTTATTATTATCTCAAATTTAATAAACTTTTGTACACAGATACTACAGTGCAAGATACATCCAAAAACATTTTTAACGCCGTTGCTATGGTAACACATGAAACAATAAAATTTTTTATTGCCAATGCCTGTTAATATAAATCTGGATAATGCTCATAACAGAAAAACACAGAAGTAAGATTTGCCAAATATACAGTACTGTTTATGAATTATGCAGTTCAATTATGCAAGTATTATTGAGATTGGTGAGAGTTATGTCACGTCCCCCCTGACTGATTGTAACAGATACTTCATTGTTGTGTTAGGTTTGTTAGTTGTTAACTGGTTTGTCAAGACATTTTATTTGTGAAGGTGTCAAGATGCTAAAATTGTTTAAGTGAAACAGGTTTTCAATACAAGACTGGCAGTTATTTTATTTACACAATTTCTATATTGGTCAATGGATGTGATCATGGTGTACAAGACATCTTTGACAAATTACTGGAATAGTGTGCTATGTATATGTGGCTATGTTATGTTTTATTTTACCACGGTGTTGGGAACCACTTACGAAAAAGAATTACTGTAGGCACTACAGAAGACAAAACACAAAATAGACAAAGTGATTGTTCTTGTATATATATGATCTTTCGTGCTTTCATTATTAGAATACATTTAGTTTTCACCAATATGCTGTGGCAGCATTACAAACATGAAGTAGTAAACATATTGTTCTAGTGAATATTGAACATAGTGTCCTTGCATTTCAACTAAATGACCTTTTTTGAAGAATAGGTATTGTTGCATAATCGATAACTGAACATTGCCATAACAACTAGTCAATAAAATAATGCCATATGAGAACCATGTTTTGTCAGTCTCCACAAAGAATATCATAGTACATTGTTAATTATTGACAGTTGTGCAAATGACAATTCATACAATGGCACTTTTCTTCTGTGGTGCTTTTATCATAACAGTACACATTGGCCTTAAATTTCATGTTATAATTCTGGTGGAAAAATAAGGTGTTCAAAGCTTTTGTTGGTCATGATTGACTGATTTGCCAGAAGTACAAAGTTGCAACCAGGTGAATTGTGAAGTTCCATAAGTTAGTTGTACCATCATCTAATCAAGAAATGACTCAAAAAATAAACACTGTGTCAAGTAAGGCACAACTCCAAGGCAGAACATTGGAGAGAATGTAGTAGTGTTTTAAACCCAACAGTTAAAGGTAGGTTACAGTCCCTTCTGCACATTGGTTCTGCTCATAACAAAGGGGGACCGACTGAAATTTTCTTGAATCTAAACACTGGTTAACATTCATTTATGAGCAAAGCAAACCAGAACAGTGCCAGGCATTCAGTTAGTAAATCATATTTTACAAATATAGCAGTTCAACATATAAACCAAGCATTTGTTTACATTATGGACTGCAACCTACCTTTAAATACTGTTACTGTGAATATTAATTGAGTTTCTGGAAAATGAAATACAGAAATATGTAATGAAATATCCATAATTCCTCACCAAATTAAAGGAAAATTCCATAGTTCCCTGTTTATTCAGATTTACCGCAAACAACAGTAATTTGCCCGAAATATAGCTTTAGAAAGAAGTGAAACAAGAAAATTGCAGCTCCTTGACGTCCGCCATATTGAAAATGAGCCCGCTGTCCAAAATGGAGAGTCATGCTTGTGACCACGAAAAAAACGAAGAGAGAAAAAGGCCATTTTAAGACACTGGCTCTTTCAGTCCAGTGTGAAAAGTAACCAGAAAATACCAAAGACATCTATATATGTACATAATGACCACGTATCCCAAAGTAAACGCAAGTAACTAGGAAATTCATAGAGGTTCAGACGTACAGGCTTTTGTGCATTGTTGACATGAAGTATCGCATGCTCTGAGCCCGCGTTGTCGCGATGGAAAGTCGATTTGTCGTTGACGAACGACGAAGGGGTGGATTTAAGACACTTACCCTTCGGGAAGTGTAATAAATGGTTAACCGAAACCAATGCAACTGGTTCAGTACCAAGAGTGGTGTTACTCGACTATAAGAAAGCTTTTGATTTAATTGATCACAAGTTATTAATTGCCAAGTTATTTAGTTATGGAATAAGATCAACAGCTATAAACTGGATTATAGACTTTTTACGAAATCGACTACAGCGAGTGAAAATATAAACCGAGGGTGTTTCCGATTTTCTTCATGTACCAGCTGGAGTGCCACAAGGAACTAGAATTGGCCCTTGGCTTTTTCTAGCCATGATAAACGATCTTAGCATCGCTGAGTCACCACCTAAAAATATGTGGAAATTTGCCGACGATAATACAATCTCAGAAGTTTATCTCAAGGACGAGGAAAGCACCTTGCAAGAAACAATGAATCAAGTGGCAGACTGGTCTAAAGAAAATAAATTCCAGTTAAATCCAAAGAAGTGTAAGGAGCTTAGAATAAACTTCACAAAGCAATCCTATAGTTATGAACCTGTGCGTATAAATGACCAATGTTTGGAGCTTGTGAAATCAGCGAAAATCCTGGGTATGCTAATCACGGGTGACCTGAAGTGGAATTGTCATATAAAAAATATTGTGTCAAAAGCATCAAAGCGATTGTACTTGTTAAGGCAGTTGAAACGTGCAGATGTAGAGGAATCTTCACTGCTACAATTTTATACTGCATGTATTAGATCCATCTTAGAATATGGCTGTCAAGTCTTTCATTCAAGCCTGCCAGACTACTTATCAATGGATTTAGAACGTGTTCAAAGACGAGCCTTGAAGATTATATATCCTGAACTAAATTCGAAAGAAGCAATTAAACAAGCAAAGATGACAACATTAAAGAACAGCAGAGAGAAACTAAGCCAAAAGCTTTTTACTTCCATTCAAGAGAACAGAGAACATAAACTTTATCATCTACTACCGGAAGGAAATTTACAAACTTATAATTTAAGAGAATTGAGAAGATATAAACTTCCAATAACAAATACAAATAGATTAAAAAACTCTTATATTTTTAATTACGCATCACAATCTAAATTGTAAATGGTATTATTATGTTCTTAGTATATAAATTATTAACCAATTATGATGTAAACTCAATTGTATTTCAGTTTTTTTTCAACTGCGAAAATTGATTCAATAAACGATCTATCAAATCTATCTAATAAAAACCACAGGAACTTCGGATCTAATTACTTTCCCCATCTCAACTCTAATAAATCTTAAAATCGTTTGATAAATAAATCTATATTCGTATCATAAAGTAAACTAACGAACGGAGCTCAAAAGCACACGTCTGAACGACACCAATACAAAATCACCAGATTGTTACGCTCGTATTACGCTCTTTTATTATTACTATTATGCCATCCAGTAAACTGTATTTTTGGCTAATAAGAACGGTAAACTGGCTGGCGAAGCCAGTAAGCTTCTTACAGTCGATTTCAGCTCGTTTTCGTATCTCGCATCGTTGAATGACTTGTGATAGTAAAATCTGTTCTTAAAAGCATTTGCCGTCATTCCGATACATTCTCTGGTCTCACCGTCATCCTTTAATCTTATTTCTGCCTTATAAACTACACTTTCGATCAAACAATTCTGTTGAAGTGGGCAATCTTCGGGAAATCTGCAGCTGCAAGGTTCATGTTCATTTTGTGGTGTTTGATATTTAGGATATGCTTGATGTGTCTAGAGATAGAACTTCTTACATTACCCATGCAACTGTAACTGTACCTGTAACTGACCTTGACAGTATTTCGATTAAATATCTTATGAAGATTGCTTGTTTTCTGGAGGTGTTTATCAATAAGTCGTAAAAAGTCGTAAAGATATTTGGCCATAAATTTTTACTAAAAGGCAGATTGAACCAGATAATGTTCCTTCGGCGGTTTTTCTTCTGACAGTTTGTCGTGGGGGTTACAGGTGTATAATAAAGTTTGACATTACAGTTACTGTGGTGAAGTGCTGTTTCGTAGGTGTCTGCCACTGAATCGAATGCAGATTTGTCAGATGATATTGATGATATTCGTTTTCTGATCGAGGCCGGTAGCTGTTTGGTGAAAGAAGGAGAGTAATTTGAGTGCCTGTTGATGCATAGTGGGTCATTGTTCGGTTTTCTGTACGGTCTGTAGCTCTCCTCACGCAGGTTGAGTGTTATATCAAGAAAGTTCGCTAATTGATGGTTAATTGCTGCCGTGATCTTTAAACCGAAGTGTAGTTTATAGGGCAGAAATAAGATCAAAGGATGACGGTGAGACCAGAGAATATATCGGAATTACAGCAAATGCTTTTAAAAGCAGATTTTACAGTCACAAGAAGTCATTCAACGACGCGAGATATGAAAACGAGACGGAGTTGTCAAAGTATGTTTAGAGATTGGAACGAAACGAGAGGGATTTTGACATTAAATGGTCAATACTAAAGCGTGTACCTGCGTATACAGCCGGAGGAAAGAACTGCCACCTTTGCCTGGAAGAAAAACTGTGCTTATTGAAAGCAAACAAAAGATCATTCTTGAACAAACGATCGGAACTGTTTGAAAAATGCCGACACAAGAACAAATTCCTCGCGCGAAATTTCACGCGCGCGCGTAAAGACCGTTAGTGAGGAGCGTAAGCAAACAACGAACTCAATCAGAACAGTCGCCTGATGATTGCATGGTTGCATGAAACTGCGACAATTGTAATATTTTAAGATTATAATAAAAAATAAATATTTGCTCTACAAAATCTTTGTGTTGAGCACTCTAAAAACTACAAAATCTACTACAAACAAAAAAATTAAAATTATTAATATATATATATATATATATATATATATATATATATATATATATATATATATTTATATATATATATATATTTATATATATATATATATATATATATATATATATATATTATATATATATATATATATATATATATATATATATATATATATATATATACATACATATATATACATACATATATATATATACATATATATACATATACATATATATACATATATATATATATATATATACATATATATATATATATATATACAGTCGCTGTCATTAACGTTGTCCAAATCAACTATATCAATATACATGTCATGTGACTTATTAGTATGCATCAACTCGCGTGTGCTTGCTATGTGTGCTTCGCGGATATTACGAGTTCAGTCGGGCAGTTTTTTCAATAAGCGAAGCAAGATTGAAAAATGCCGGCACCATATTCGAACTAGACTTGCTACAAGTCGACTATTAAAAGCCCTATAATAAAACACACACGAACGCAGTGCGCGAACACACACGAACGCAGCGCGCGAGCTTGAGCGACTGAGCGCAGCGAGGGAGCGAAAGCGAAGGAGCGCGCAAAGAGTCGACTTGTCCAACTTGTACGATTTTCATTTACGTTTTCCCGCAGAATCTGTCATAATCTTCGTTAAGAATTAAAAGGGGGCGGAGTTGTTGGCGCCGAAACAAACACATCTCTGTTAGAGAGATACGCCTCGACAGTATTCCGCTGATACTCTTTTAGTTCAGAGTAGCCAAGAAATTGCTTTGCTTTATTTATTTATCGCTTCTAGAATCCAAGCCATCCTTCGCTGTTGGACATGTAAACGTAACATGTATAATATTTCATGATACAGTGAAATCGACACTTTGATTGACATGTTTATTCTACGCCGCAACTGATTTAGCGAAAAGATAATTAAATTCACCGACCCAATTTTGGGTCGGCAAAAATGGCGCGAAACAAGTTGGACAAGTCGACTCTTCGCGCGCTCCCTCGCTGCCCTCGGTCGCTCAAGCTCGCGCGCTGCGTTCGTGTGTGTTTCATTATAGGGCCTTTAAGAGTCGACTTGTAGCAAGTCTATATTCGAACGATCTACGGTGGCAAATGATATTCCACCGCGTCCATTATTAACATTATTAACATACCTATAAGGAAATCGCTTCACAGCTATTTGTTTCTACTAAAACTGTTTACCGTACTTATCAAATGTTTATCAACACTGGTGACGTAAAACCTTGTGTCCTTGGCCGACCAAACGATACAAATACTTTCTTTACTCACGAAGAGCACATCATTATGGGTTTTGCACTTAGAATGCCGCGAATGCAGCTAGCTAAATATATTTTTAACGCGACTGGTACATGCACTCATTGTTGTACTTAATCATAGTACGATTGAATTTGTACTGTATTATTTTGTACAGACAATTTATGAAAGCGAAGGATAATGCATTCGGTTAAAACGACCATGAATATTGAGCAAAGCCAGTTTCTTGTGTTCTTTTAGAATTCTTTCGCCAATTGGTATAAACAATTTAGTTGTTGGCATTTTAATCGTGTCTGTAATAAAGTTAATGAAAGACACAAAGATCCGTTTGTCCCTAACATTTTAAATTTATGCATAAAATATCTTTTCGTTTCAAATTGTTCTTTGTTTTCCGCTGTTCCACATGTTAATATCCGATTGCTTTTTTGAGCGGTTCACTGAAGCTTAACAAATTACTGTATAGCTTGATTGTTTGTGTGCTTAGGTGCATCACGCCTGGCTGCATGTCTTGTTATAATCAATACTTAGTTTAACAAAACCCTTATATATAATTGTCGTTTGGTCGACCAAGGACACAAAGTCGTACATCACCAGTGTCGATAAACGTTTGATAAGTACGGTAAACAGTTTTAGTAGAAACAAATAGCTGTGAAGCGATTTCCTGATAGGTACTTTAATAAAAGACGCGGTGAAATATCATTTGCCACCGTATATCGTTCGAATATGGTGCCGGCATTTTTCAATCTTGCTTCATTTATTGGAAACACTGCCCGACTGAACTCGTAATATCCGCGAAGCACCAATAGCAAGCACACGCGAGTTGATGCATACCAATAAGTCACATGACATGTATATTGATATAGTTGATGTGGACAACGTTAATGACAGCGACTGTATATATATATATATATATATAAATATATATATATATATATATATATATATATATATATATATATATATATATATATATATATATATATATATATATATATACATATACATATATATATACATATACTGTCAATCCCGAAAAAATTGTCCAGGCAAAATATACTATAATATATATATATCGATCACGTGGCTATTGTAATATATGCGTCAACACGAAGATGATTTTATCATGCGTGTTGATTGCGCGTTCGATTAGCGTGGAAATTATTTATTTATTTATTTATTTACTTATTTATTAAACTTCGCCATTCACACGGGTATAAACAAGTGACAGGGTCACCACAACAGTGTACACCAATTACTGTGGGCCCTTCTAAAATTATCAAATACGGTCAATTTGAGAATACAACTCAACTTATCGCAATACAACATCACACGGTACAATACAATACGATACAATACATGTACAATACAATACATCACAACAGAATACAATATTATAGCAAGAACAAGATTCAACTTCCACCGCCACTACCGCCACCAGCAGCAGAATATTTAGTTTACCGAGCTAACCAGTTACATGCACACTAGATCAGCGAGAGGTAGGTTGCTAGCGGAAGTGATGGACGAAGTCGAATCCCAAACTCACTAGGAACAACAAGAGATTTGACTAGCCAGACTTCGAGCCTTGTTACACTTTAGGCAGATAGATTTCCATGTCCGTGGGTTATCATGTTCATAGACTAGATTTAAAGCAGTGCGGTAATATTCGTGTAGTAGAGATTTAAATTTGACCAAGTTTAAGGATTGATGCCGCAGATCATCAGGTAGAATGTTCCATATTCTGGTCGATCTGTTGATGAACGAGCGTTGAAATGTCGCCGTTCTGCATTTTGTCTCACGGAGCAGAATGGTTTCTGGGTTGCTCGTGGCTCTTGTTGTTCTCGTGTTCCCAATGTTTCTTTCTGGAATGACGTCATCGCTAACGTGCACCAAACCATTCATCATCTTGAATAACAACACAAGGTCCAAATATTCGTGCCAGAAACTAAGCGGTAGCAACTTGCTTTCTTTCAGCCGATTCTTGTAGTTGGTCTGACAATCGTATGGAAGATTCAAAATAAATTTGGATGCACGACGCTGAACTCGTTCTGCTCGTTTAATCAGTTCGATCGTCTGAGGGGCCCAAATCTGCGTAGCGTAGCCGAGATGAGGTCGTACAATCGCCAGGAAAAGGCATCTTCTTGTTCTAGGGTTTCTTATCTCTTTACACGATCTCTTGATGAAACCCAAAAGTTTGTTTGCTTTTGAGCTCTGTTCAACGACTTGCTTGTTCCAGGTCAAGTCACTCGATATCCACACACCAAGGTCCTTCTCCTGCTTCACAGCACCCAGTTGTGAGCCAATCATAGTATATGGGTAGTTTGCAGGTGTTTTTTCCTCGTGATGCGCTGACACTTACATTTCGAATGGTTGAACGTCAACCCACTGAGTCTAGCCCAAGAGTTGAGGTTGTCTATGTCACTTTGAAGATCAACGCTATCTTGTTGACTTTCAACTCTCTTCAGGACTTTGGTGTCATCAGCGAAGCGAGCCACTTTTGATGACATCACGGCCTTGGGTAGGTCGTTGACATATAAGAGGAAAAGTACTGGCCCTAGGATCGAGCCCTGTGGAACTCCCGATGATACCTCTCGTTCTTGAGATGTTGCACCAAGTACTGTCACTCGTTGTCTTCGACCACACAAATATGAGGTGAACCATTTCCACAAACTACCGGAGATATTAAATTGCTGCAATCTGGCAATGATGAGGGAATGTTGAACCTTATCAAAAGCTTTAGACATGTCTAGGTATATCACATCAGTTTGCTGGCCAGAATCCAGTAGCGAGCCAATGTAGTTGAGAACTTCGACCAATTCGGTAACACAGGATCTGCCGGGAATAAAACCATGTTGCGCTCGGTGTAACAGCTGCAAGAGATGATCCCGTAGTCTGACCAAGACACATCGTTCAAGGACCTTTGATATGATTGATAGCAGGGATATTGGTCGATAGTTTTCTACATATTCCTTAATGTCTTTCTTGAATACCGAGACAATGTTTGCCAACTTCCACTCTTCGGGAAACACGCCTATGTTAAGCGACTGGTTGTATAGTAATGTTAATGATGGTGCAATTTGTTCTGCTGTTTCTTTCAAAAGTCTAGCGGTGATCTCGTCAGGACCTGATGCTATAGTAACGTCAAGTGAATGAAGGGCAGCAGCTACTTCACAGGGAGAGAGAGAGATTTCGCAAAATGATGGGCCGCTGGCAGGTGGTAAATGTGGGCGAAGTTCGAGTGTATCACTGGAGAATATGGATGTAAAGTGATTGTTGAAGACTTCAGCAATCTCAACCGGGCTGGAGACTAATTCCCAAACTGGTTTACCTGTGACCGTGTCTTTGATTGTTGACGGTATTGACACTTGTTGAGGGACACTGCAGCTCGCTTTATCGGAGAGTTTGAAAGCAGACCAGAACCGTTTCGGATTTGACTGAATATCTTGTTCCAGCGACTCAAAGTATCTAGCCCGACTTTCGCTTATCGTTCGTTTGACTGTCGACCGCAGTTGCTTGAACTTAGCGATCAAGTAACTTGATGACGAACTTTTCAGCTTCATACGCAAACATTCTTTCTTTCGTATCATATACAATATAGGTCCGGTTATCCATGGTGGTGAGCTCTTGCCTTTTATCTTTCTCATAGGGATAAAGTTACGTACTTCGGCTATAAACCTTTCTTTCCATTCCAACCAAGCAGCATTCACATCAATATTGTTCTCCACGATGTTGGAAAAGTCAATATTCTGCAAAGTCGAGCGCAAGCCTTCGAAATCACCTTTCTGGTAGTCATAGGCGTATCTATTCAACTTAACTGATGCTTTCACGGTGACTTTGACATGGAAGACAAGACAATTGTGGTCTGTGATTACTTCACTTTCCTGTGGTTGCAAAATGGCATCAACTTGTACTTTCTCTGGCACACTGGTGATAACTAGGTCCAAGATATTGTTACCTCTTGTTGGTTGACGGTTTACTTGTGATAGAAAATGGTCATTCAAGACACACAATGCCGAGACCATATTCGGCGGATGATTTGCGTTGGAGAATGGTTTATCAAAGACTATTTTATCAAAGGAGGTATAAAGAAATAGCATCAGTAATTTGTTTGCCCAAAAACTGTGTACCGGACGATTACGTTTTTGAATAGCGGTGATGTGAAGCCGTATCGTCTTGGTCGGCCTACTGGAGGCGCGAGTTTATTCGATCATGAAGAGTGTATCCATAATGGATTGTATTCTTCGAACACCTCAGATACGGCTACATGAAATAGCTAACTACATTACCAGTGCTACTGGCTCTTCATTTCGTCCACAGACATTGTGTCGCGCTGTTCACATGCTTGGAATGACGCGTGAAAATGTAGGTCATTGAACCGATTGAAGTATTGAACATTGGTTGGCTATTGACTAGCATTGCAAGTTGTTTTATCGTCATTGTAACTAAAATATTAAAATACTATAGATACAACGTATTGCTCTACAAAGAAATGATGACCTCAGACAGCAATTTAAAGCCGAAATAAGCGTATTTAATCCAAACCAACTCGTATTCCTCGATGAAACAGGCATTGTACGTATTAAGGAACGATCTATACCGCTGTCATAATATATTTTGATGGTCAACATTTTTGTTTATTGAATTATACTTTTTGTTGAAGGATAAACGAATTGCTCGTCAGTATGGATAAAGTACTCGTGGGTTGTGCAAGATATTAAATGGGTGTTATTATGCCTTTAAGGCCGGTTGTTCGAAGCCCGTTTAGCTTAAACGATGGTTAAGCGTGTGTGTGCGTGCGTGTGCGTGCGTGCGTGCGTGCGTGTGCGTGTGTGTGCGTGTGTGTGCGTGTGTGTGCGTGTGTAAAATCACTGCTACTCCCAGTTTCACGTAAGACGATCTTCAGGCAGTATGATTAAAGTTCCTTAGGACTTAATATATATAAGGTTTGGTGCTAGATTATTTACATTTGGTTAATTAGTTATTCCTAGTGATTACAGTAGAGTAATATGCATTATAAATTAAAACCGTTAAGAAGCAGATTGTATTATTTACACGGCATAGTACAAAACATGGACTGGACTGGACTGGACGGTTGGACTGGACTGGACTGGACAGTTGGACTGGACTGGGCAGTTGGACTGAACTGGACTGATTTTAATATATATTTTTAAATTAAATGCTTTGCACCTCAAAGTTTTCATTCTCGGAAATTTTACGTACAAATATTTATACCAGTAATATCGTATGGTTGGCCATTTGTTTCAAAATGTGTTCGTTATATATGGGCTCTAATCCAATGCATATTTTTTACTAAACACTTTAAACGCACATATATGTGTCTTTTGGACGCGTATATATGCGTATTTTTGACGCACATATACATGCGCTTTTGCTGAACACCATATATATGGGTACAAAACACGCATATGTCTATATGGGTACAAAACAAACATATATATGCGTACAAAACACGCATATATTTGCGTACGAAACGCGCTTATACCAGTGAACTGCTGGTCTTATTGGCGGGCATTACCAATTCGATCCAAAAGATCTTTATCAGAAAGCAAGGAGAAAAGCAAGGAGGAATGGTGAGTTATTGTAAGATATTGCACTGAAATTAACAGTTTAAGATTTAGACTAGCAAATATGCACAATACACTACTGATTTACTTATAGGGGCTTATTGCCACGGCAATAAGAGTTTTTATTGCGTCCCGTAGTAATTTATAATTGGAAGTAATTATGCGAAATAGGTTATTTGCGCGCGTAAGTTAATTTAATTATAGTCATGTGATTTGAAGATCCAATATTTATTGGTGGTGAAACGGGTCACCTTTCCTTTCCTAATCCACGAGGACTGCAGTGCACATCAAGAAATTTGACGAAAGAAATTTTATCTTTTGGGTATGGTAAATATATCAGACAGTTCACAGTTTATGAATAATATAGTATATTGGATACCAATGCCATTTCCATGTTACTTTCGACGTTGAAGTATGACTTAATTTTACTTACATATTCATGCCTATTCAGTCGCACTATGCCACTATATAGTTATATGGTCTTTGTGGTGGCAGTGGCGACTACAGTGACCTTTGGGCGTTTACAAACAGCCCCTGGTATTCCAATTTATAAAATAGGAGCCAAATTGTTTGGGGTAACTCATCCTCAGACACATAATAATATATTGGATTTGGTCATTTGGATACCAATAGCTGTCCATTTTACTTGCGACGTTGACGTGTGCGACTTTATTTACATATTCATGACTTTTCAATCGCACTATAGTCTATATAGTAATCGCTATGGACGATTACAGTGACCTTTAGGTGTTTACAAGACAGCCCTTGTTATTCTGACTTATACGAATTAGGGCTAAATTCTTAGGGGAATATCTTTAATACGTTCAGATACAGCCTCAGTGTGCATGTGCTAAGCAGCTTCGCTCACAGAGTTCACAAGGTCGTGATAGTACTCACGATATAAACGATCTTGTACCACAATCTTTGCGACGCTATACCTTGAAAAGTAACATATCCCTTAATGGCGATAGCTGAGTTTAATTTTATTTCTTTTGCGTCGTTGACTTGTGCAAGTGTTAGTATATTAACTAGGTTACCTGAAAGGTAGGATTGCTGCGGATATTTTAAGCATATGCTTGCTTCCTATCATGGTATTTTACAGTCTTTGTAAATAGCTTTTCTCAAAAGCATAAATATTCCCTGCCACCACAGCAGGATCTATGTGAGTCGTCTGCAGGTTTGTTCATTTGTTGTAATTCGACCTCAGTGGCGTCGCCAGCTGCTGAGTGGTCGATGGGTAGGGCAGACATGTTCACATATTTGCGTTTTGCACACTCTTAATTTCATTGAAATCGAGTCGATTTTAGATTCGGCAGAACGCGAATATACATTTGAGTATGTTTCCCTCACTTGTCAAGGTGGCGACGCCACTGTTCGACCTGATCGACTATAAACATATATGCTATGATATAAACGTAATGTGATCTTAACCACATGTGGACTATATGCTAGGCACAATTACTTATTGATTTAAAAATTTCTTCGCTAAATAAAGTAAATTTGTCTAAAACAATTTAAGAGTCGAAGACCAAATCTTCTATAATCAGTTGATTAAAAAGGTCGAATCAAACGGACGAATTAGCGGCGCAAGTGCGTCATATCTCCTTTGTGGTTGAGTGACAGTCCTTTTCCGTAGCTTAGCAACGCGAGATAATCCCACTCAATCATTAGGTTAACAGGATATTGAATTCCTATCGCATGATTCACAGGTCTGGCGCGATCAATTAATTTTGCAGGTTTAGGATTTACATATCTTTACATGCAGCGCGAAAGCGATGTCATATGTTTAGGATGTGGTGCCATTTACCCTTCTTTATACGTTATATGAGTACTCGTATATATTATGGATGGGCTAGAGCATCAATGCTATGTCTCGCTCATTCACTTGAGTTAATTCTACTGCTGACAAATTCTGGACATGCATAGTGATTGCATATGTTTACAGATGTTATTTAATGATTTTATCCTTATCTATAGGTCATATGTGTAACTTACATATTCTGGGCTAGAGCGACCACACTGAGATTTCCAGCGTCAATATTAGGTCTCACTTGTTCACTCAATACTAATGTTACACGTTCTGGCCATGCTTCTCGATTGCAAATCTTGTACATGCAGATGTTATTTATCCTTCTCTATACATTATACCTTGTATGCATGTGTAAACTTATCTTAGAGTAAGATGTCGAGGCAGGTATCTGGGGATGCATGCATGTCTGTGCTTTTTCACTATATTTATATGATGTAGTCGGTATTTGTGGTATTTTATTTAACTATTTAGGGGCCATAGCAAGTCCGTAGGTGGACAAACGCTTGGTCTACATTCGAATTGCTATATTTGTACAATATGTAATATACTAACTGAATATCTAACACTACTCTGGTTTGCTATGCTCGTAAATTAATATAAACCACAGTTTCAATTCAGAAAAAGTTCGAAAGATGTGAAATTTGGGCAATGTTTGTATCTGCGGGTCTCCCCTTTGTTATGATTAGAACCAAAGCGCAGAACAAGCTTGGCATGGCCTTCAAGGGTCGGACTCGGAGCCATGTAATTTCACTGTTTTTATACGACCTTTTTGTATAATTTAACATATTGTTTGGCTGGAGCAGTTTTCTATGTTTTCAGATGGCCAACAATGGCGTTGCCCAATTGCACCGTCGCAGCCTTACGGGATTTTCAGTTTGCGGCTACGATGTTGTATGCCATGATTATCCTGCTGCATCTTATTGTGTTTTATGCACCGTGTATGTTACCATAACTTTGGTTTTGTTTGCCTTGTGCTATTGCCATTCTGGTGCATTAGCTTATGTTGGCAATTTACCCTCATTTTATGTTCATGAAGTCAATTCATGTTTTATGGGCTAGAGCAACTTGACTGTTTTCAGATGCCCACGTTGAGATTTCAACATTGGGTTTTTCTACACAGAACTTTTTCATGAATTGTGGCATTTATATATACGATTGTTTTAACTCAGTTCGGTTTTGTGTGTATGTGTGTCCGGATTGTGCGTATAATTTTACAAATTTTAGTGAATATGTTTATGTGACCGTATATATATTCTGCCTTTGTTCTTGTGTAATGAAAAATGCATGTCTAAGTGGGATAGAGCGTTTTATCGTTATCAGATGCCCACAGTTGGAATCAATATATTGTGGGATAGAGCGGCTTGTTGTTTTCAGATTGCCCGAATATTAAATATTTTTGCAGCTGTGTATAAATGGAATCTTCAATTTGCGGCTACTTCCGATGTATGCCATTGTGATTATTCCGCTGCTTTGTGTTTTGTATGTCGTTTGACTCTTGTACAATATGTTCTTGTTAAGTTTATGTATATCGATGTTAATATGATAATAATTTCCACAACACCATTATTACAGTGGATTATGTAGCTATTATGTAGCTATTTACAAAAATGTGTATATAAATATACACTATACAAATCTGTTATATAAAAATAACAATATCATATAATAATACAATAACAACAATAGTTAATGTGAAGAAAAATACGCACTTACAGTATGTAGGATGGAGCGTTTTATCGTAATCAGATGCCCACAGTTGAAATCAATATATTGCCCGAATATTCATATAATGGCAGCATTGTAAAAATGAAATATTTCATTAGTGGCTACCTCCGATGTATGCCATGATTAATCCGCTGCCTTGTTTAATGTATGTCGATGTTCACAGTCAAGCATAGCTAATGTGATGTAACTCAAATTTTGCTTGTCTGCGTTCTTTAGTCTTTTCTTTTAGAACTATGCATAGACAGCTCGTTCTGCATCATCATGGCGCCGCGGTGGACCAAGGACGCGGACGGCAGGTTTTCAAGCGTGAATGGCCGCTAAAGACAACGTCAATCATCCTTCCTACATGGTTGTCAGCAACAGCGACAGTTAAACAATATGGCACACTTGATGCTGCATTGGTTGATACTATGATAAGGCTAGGCGTCTTGCGATTCGACTGTTGTGATTTTGGTGCGTAAACTGGTGCTTGCTTGTAAGCTTGTTACCATAGTTATATCATATTACTTCTTCCGTATATATCTGCATGGATTTAAAAGTGTTTCAGAGAATGTTTTCTCTCAGCTACAGCTAAGCTTCTAAGTTTAGCTTGCACCAGTACGCGTTCATTCATCACAAGCAGTCCTTTCCACGTAAAAATTATCCAGTTTGTTAATAGCAGCGGGTATTGCCGGCTGGATGGTGGTGAACTGACGCAGGGGTAAGGTTCACATTTTAGCTGATGATGCTTATTACGCCGAAGCTGGTTATTACTTATTCGCCGCAAATGGTTATATTCATGAGCTGACATAGGAGTAAGGTTTACATTTCAGCGATGACATTTAGTTCGCTAGAAACTGTAGGTATTTCGTCGCGCTTGGGACACTTACTTTGTATTCGTCATCCTTTGGATATTGAACTGACACAGGGGTAAGGTTCACTATTCAGCTGATGATGTTTATTTCAGTCGACGCTTTTAGTTGACTATAGGTAACTTATAGCACTGTTATTATACAAACTAGTAAAGGTGCATAGGATTCACTTAAAATTGGCATTGCAATTAAGCTGACATAGAGATTGACGTTTTCGTAATGTGACATTTGTACTGCTCTATGTTTGGTTACTTCACCAATCAAATAGTTAGACAATGAATGAGTTTGGATGCTGGGATGGTCAGCTTTGTTTCTCGTGTTACCAACGCTCCAATCGAGAAGTTGTAATATAGAAGCTTTGTGGGGAAGCTGCTGGTTAATTGTCTTGGCCCCATTCAGGTTTCCTGTATTTCAGGTTTTTCCTGGCCTCCCTGACTATCCAGCTGTAGTATAAGCGGTGGTAATACTCAAACACATGTCTTACTATCATCTGCAAGGCCAAGTCTGTCTTCCATATGATTACAGTTATTGTGAGAGTACGATTGTTCGTCTCTGGGGAATATACATGCATTTAGTGTATTTGGGGGGTCAAAGTGTTCCCACTTGTGAACTCAAGGCCTATCGATTCAGGTTATTTATTGTAAATATAATTGATCGAATCGTAAGAACTGGACAACTCAGGGGTTATCCCTGCTAAAGTTGAAGGGGATTATCACTTATCTGGCATGGCCCTACTCCGGACCATCGGCAAGCGGCTTGTCGTGTTGGGGTGGGGTGTGTCTCCTTTATCCCAAGGAGACTTGTGGCGTTAGTAATACCCCACCTTTTCTGTGCTAAATGTTATAGAGTTATTAATTAATAATTTTGCTTGTTAATTATTAAAAATTGATTAAAACAATAAAGCGGCTATGTGCTAACAACTGGGCACATAGCCATAATTATGCCATAAAGGCTTTGACTGGTCTTGTATTACTCGGCAGCACAGAAAACCGAGCTCAACGCGACGAGCAGTTTGCCGATGATGGTTTAATATATGCAGGGAGGCGATAAAGGGGCTTATTGCCACGGCAATAAGAGTTTTTATTGCGTCCCGTAGTAATTTATAATTGGAAGTAATTATGCGAAATAGGTTATTTGCGCGCGTAAGTTAATTTAATTATAGTCATGTGATTTGAAGATCCAATATTTATTGGTGGTGAAACGGGTCACCTTTCCTTTCCTAATCCACGAGGACTGCAGTGCACATCAAGAAATTTGACGAAAGAAATTTTACCCACCCTCCTCCCTGTTTTGGACACTTTAGGTAGAACTTATATAGATATGTTATGCGTGGTGGGCGTTAGTAATACCCCACCTTTTCTGTGCTAAATGTTATAGAGTTATTAATTAATAATTTTGCTTGTTAATTATTAAAAATTGATTAAAACAATAAAGCGGCTATGTGCTAACAACTGGGCACATAGCCATAATTATGCCATAAAGGCTTTGACTGGTCTTGTATTACTCGGCAGCACAGAAAACCGAGCTCAACGCGACGAGCAGTTTGCCGATGATGGTTTAATATATGCAGGGAGGCGATAAATTTATTTATGTATTGTATATCATGCATTGAATTTGCATATTAAACACGAGATAACTGCTCTGTTGACTATAATGTG
The DNA here is from genome assembly GCA_963855995.1 of Muricea muricata. Taxonomy (NCBI): domain Eukaryota; kingdom Metazoa; phylum Cnidaria; class Anthozoa; order Malacalcyonacea; family Plexauridae; genus Muricea; species Muricea muricata. The sequence continues at coordinate 11,947,031 of OY979719.1, forward strand.
GATTTATTTTATAAATAACTGCAAATTATAAACGGATTGGTCAACGTTTCCCTAATACAATTAAAGTGAGACGTACTGGAGAGAGTGGGGGAGGCTTAGCCCAAATATAAAATATGCTTAGCATATCCTTGGTTTCACTTTCAGATAGCTAAGGCAATGGGGCTGGTTATGGCCCGTAGGTTTATATCCCATATGATAAGGTATGTTTTGTATTAAATTTAGTAAAATACTCGATAAGTGATATATTTGCATTCGAATAAGTGCATATATTTGAACAATACATGATATTTCCTGTTTACAATTTTTTATCGTAATCCGCAAGCTATTCTGTATATTTAGAGTATTTCTCAATATCAGTGCTATATCTTACAATAACTCACCATTCCTCCTTGCTTTTCTCTTGCTTTCTGATCAAAATCCTTAGCGTCGAATTGGTAATGTCCGCCAATGAGACAAGCAGTTCACTGGTACGCAGATATAAGCGTGTTTCGTACGCAAATATATGCGTGTTTTGTACGCATATGGATATATGTGTGTTTTGTACCCATATATATGGTGTTTTGCAAAAGCGAATATATATGTGCGTCAAAAATATGCATATACACGCGTCCAAAAGACACACACACACACATATATATATATATATATATATATATATATATATATATATATATATATATATATATATATATATATATATATATATATATAAATATATATATATATATATATATATATATATATATATATATATCTATATATATATATATATATATATATATATATATATATATATATCTATATATATATAAAAAACTTTTTCAATTTTTATTGAACATCATATAATTTCAAAAGTGCTCAATACATTATGGTAGAGCAAAATTTATTAACAATTTACAAAAATAAAGTTTCAATTAGTCGTTACTCAGAGTTTCATTAGTTGAAACTCTGAGTAACAACTAATTGAAACTTTATTTTTGTAAATTGTCAATATATATATATATATATATATATATATATATATATATATATATATATATATATATATATATATATATATATATATATATATATATATATGCGTTTAAAGTGTTTAGTAAAAAGTATACATTGGATTAGAGCCCATACATCACGAACCCATTTTGAAACAAATGGCCAGCCATACGATATTACCGGTAAATATTTGTACGTGAAATTTCCGAGAATGAAAACTTTGAAGTGCAAAACATTCAAAAATATATATTAAAATCAGTCCAGTCCGGTCCAACTGTCCAGTCCAGTCCAACCGTCCAGTCCAGTCCAGTCCAGTCCAGTCCAGTCCAGTCCAGTCCAGTCCAGTCCAGTCCAGTCCAGTCCAGTCCAGTCCAGTCCAGTCCAGTCCAGTCCAGTCCAGTCCAGTCCAGTCCAGTCCAGTCCAGTCCAGTCCAGTCCAGTCCAGTCCAGTCCAGTCCAGTCCAGTCCAGTCCAGTCCAACCGTCCAGTCCAGTCCAGTCCAGTCCATGTTTTGTACTATGCCCGTTCTTATCAAATCAAATTAATGAATACGACGGCTGCATAATAGCACTCACAAGGTATTTATGTCTGCGAGGAAAGAAGAAATTGAGTATATCGTTTTTTAAAAATAGAAATCGAATTAGATTTTTTTATGTAATTAGGAATTGTTTCCCATATTTTTGACGATGCAAATCGAAAAGTAAAGATTCCATAATTTGTTCGGGCGTTTGACCTTCTGAAATTTTGATTTTTAGCAAATTTGGTAGAGTACGAATGTTGAGATGAAGCAGTGGAAATTGTATTTATGAAAATAGTTGGTACAGTATTGATTTTGTTCATCAGTTTATAGGTAAAAACAGCTGTTTTTAATCTTAAGATATTGTCTATTTTTAGTATTGAAAGAAGGTTCATGTATGTTATAGGATTTTCTCTTTTGTCCAGGCGAAATATACTATATAATATATATATCGATCACGTGGTTACTGTAATATATGCGTCAGCACGAAGATTTTATCATGCGTGTTAATTGCGCGTTCGATTAGCGTGGAAATTAAAACCTGTTTGCAGTATATACTGTACACAATGCCGAGACCATATTCGGCGCATGGTTTGCGTTGGAGAATGGTTTATCAAAGACTATTTTATCAAAGGAGGTATGATGAAATAGCATCACAGTTATTTGTTTGCCCAAAAACTGTGTACCGGGCGATTACGTTTTTGAATACCGGTGATGGGAAGCCGTATCGTCTTGGTCGGCCTACTGGAAGCGCGAGTTTATTCGACCATGAAGAGTCTATCCATAATGGATTGTATTCTTCGAACACCTCAGACACGACTACATGAAATAGCTAACTACATTACCAGTACTACTGGCTCTTCACTTCGTCCACAGACATTGTGTCACGCTGTTCACATGGTTGGAATGACGCGTAAAAATGTAGGTCATTGAACCGATTGAAGTATAGACATTGGTTGGCTATTGACTAACATTGCAAGTTTTTTTATCGTCAGCGTAGCCAAAATATTAAAATACTACAGATACAACGTATTGCTCTTCAAGGAAATGATGACCTCAGACAGCAATTTGAAGCCGAAATAAGCGTATTTAATCCAAACCAACTCGTATTCCTCGATGAAACAGGCATTGTACGTATTAAGGAACGATCTATACCGCTGTCATAATATATTTTGATGGTCAACATTTTTGTACATTGAGTTATACTTTTTGTTGAAGGATAAACGAATTACTCTTGGGTTGTGAGAGATTGTACTGTAAAGTGTGTCCCTTTAGAAATGATACTATTGTTGTTAAATGTGCGTTGCTATGCCTCTGTGAATTTAAATTAGCTTCTACATGTAAAACGAACAGCAACACAATAATTAAGTCAAATTATAACAATGAAAATACTTCTGCCATTCATGTAGACAATTCGTTTAAATTCCCAGAGGCATAATAACACAATTTAATATCTTGAACAACCCACGAGTACTTTATCCATACTAACGAGTAATTCGTTTATCCTTCAACAAAAAGTATAACTCAATAAACAAAAATGTTGACCATCAAAATATATTATGACAGCGGTATAGATCGTTCCTTAATACGTGCAATGCCTGTTTCATCGAGGAATACGAGTTGGTGATTAAATACGCTTATTTCAGCTTTAAATTGCTGTCTGAGGTCATCATTTCTTTGAAGAGCAATACGTTGTATCTGTAGTATTTTAATATTTTAGCTACACTGACAACAAAACAACTTGCAATATTAGTCAATAGCCAACCAATGTCAATACTTCAATCGGTTCAATGACCTACATTTTTACGCGTCATTCCAACCATGTGAACAGCGTGACACAATGTCTGTGGACGAAATGAAGAGCCAGTAGCACTGTTAATGTAGTTAGCTATTTCATGTAGCCGTATCCGAGTTGTTCGAAGAATACAATCCATTATGGATAGACTCTTCATGATCGAATAAACTCGCGCTTCCAGTAGGCCGACCAAGACGATACGGCTTCACATCACCGCTATTCAAAAACGTAATCGTCCGGTACACAGTTTTTGGGCAAACAAATAACTGTGATGCTATTTCTTATGATATATATTCAAGAAGCACTCCATATTCGTCGTACTCCAGCGCTTTTTTGTGGCAACAAAAACACTCAAAAATCATAAAAGATAACATTTTGGGCCATCTCTATAAACACAATATAATGTACATTGTGCTGTTGTTTCCTTTTTTGGGTAATGTGTTGGGTAAGATGCATTATGGATTTCACTTCCTATTTTGCTGCCAACACCAGATTGTTATCTATCATGGGGAGTGCTGGACACTCAGTGGTTTTAATTGCTGCCTTGCATGTTTATATGCATTATTTGAACACAAAAAAGGTAGTAAATTTGTTTCGCATTTTATTGCAGATTTTAATGTGGTGTACTAAGAACTAGAGCAAAACATTCCTACAGTAACATATGTATTCTACCATGTACAGCCAGCATGGCATATAAGTGTAATATGTTGTGCAGTGCAACTGTTTTCTTCAAATGTTGAACTATTAATCTGTCATCAATACCACATCAAAATTGAGAAGGGGTCAGAAATCAAAGCCCATTTGAACAACACAGTGATAGTTATGTCATTATCATATATATATATATATATATAAATATATATATGGAACGGCGGAACGGCGCTTCGCGCCGAGCCAACGCGGCGGAACGGCGCTTCGCGCCGAGCCAACCCCGGAACGGCGCTTCGCGCCGAGCCAACGGCGCGAAGCGCCGTTCCGGGCGTAAGCCCGGGGCGAGGGCTACTAATTTCGCACTAGCGGAGTTCAAAGTCGTTGCTCATGGTAGTTAGGTAGTAAGGTTTTGGTATGTCATGACGTCATCCTTTCTGATCTCAACAATATGCGGACTATCCTGAATGGCTAACACTGATTGGCCAGATTTAAATTTTATTGTTGATTGATTAATCACGAATTCAACTGACAGCAAATATCTAAATTTGCTTTTTGCACTACAATATTTTGTACTTTTGCAAAAAGATTTGGCAACTTTCACAACCAACGCAGGGTGGTCATTTCTGATCTCAAGAATATGGCGGACTATCAGGAGTAGCAAACACTTAAGGCATCCAAAAAGGCGAGAACTGAGACGAAAACGACTGCCACAAGACTCTTGAAGAAAGATTAATTCTAGGAAAATACAAAGAAGCGCCAAGAATTGGCTATGGCGTGAAACACAAGGCAAGTTTGTTGATAATGCGTATTTATATTTGTGTTTTAATCCTTTATAAAGGTTGGTGTAGCCGTACTCCTCCAGTCTATTCACTGTTTAAATTCCAGAGTAAGTATATGTTTTGTAAATGCAAGACTGTCTTCTTACTACTGTATTTCAAAATATTGACGAACTTTACATCTAAAAGAGTATGAGCGAAGATATAAAATTGGCTTGAAACGGTTTTATTTCAAACTCAGAGTTTATGTAGATAAAAATTTAGTTTCATAAATATTTCAAAACGTCTAATGTATTTAATAGGTCGTATTTTATACCAAATTTAAGCTTACATTAGGCGTAATAACATACCGCTGACAAATTTTGTGCCATTAAAAAAAATTGTCAATAAAACAAGGATTAAAAACTGATATTTTGTCATTTTGAAAAAATATTCAGAAAGGATAACAATTGCCGTGTTGTTATGACAACAACCTATCAAGGACTTCATGTAATTACGAAAATATAGTTGCATGGTCTTAGTTGGTGGCAAGGGGTTGCTGCATGCATGTATTTCTAGTAGTATACAATGTAGTTTTAGGCATTATAATTGTAATTTCAGAAAACATCTGCACTACCAATGCAGAGATGGGAGATTTATGCCATCCTGTCAACCAGCAGATAATTTAGCATTTTTACTATACAGTATCAGCATAATATAGTATCCTCATCCCACTACAGGAAGCATACATTGCTCAAGTGGAGTTATGATTACTTTTGCTAAATGTGGTGTTTTTCTTCAGTGACTCATTGTTAGTTGAAATTACCAAACCTTGAATTTTTGAAATTTAAATAATGCAACTATGAAGTGTGTCACTGTGGATTTGTTTTGTAGTAAACAAAAATACATTTTTTAAAAAGTTGTTCACAAAAGTCAAAAGCAGTAGAAATCATAAGGGGAAAAAGAGGGGAATGCACAAGATTGATAATGGAAAGATGTGAGCTTCAGTCTTTCCACCAAATTGGGGACTAGGCATTAATACTGTACTTTTACTGTCAGCAGTCAATTCCCTCACTCCATACCATCCATATTGCATCCATATTATATTCTTGTGTGGAGTATTTATCTCTGTAGAGTACTGGTAGTGAAAAATTTTATCTTACTTATTTAAATAGTTTAAACAAATAATACATCTTTTAGCTGTATTGTTGTGGAATAGTCAGATTATATACTGGCTATTCAAAAAAAACGTAAGCTCAAACATAGGAGAAAATGAAAGCTTGCCTCAAACAAGCATGCTTGAACTATATGCTTGAACTATATGCTTGAACGTTGTGGGCAAAATTATAAACAATATCATTTGCAAAAAATACTTCAGGAGACACAAAAACTTGAATGTAAAATGCAAAACATTTTGTAAAATGCAAGACTTTTCTGCCATCTACAGTAAACTATAAATATTCAAGACAGTTAAGAAACAAAAGCCTTGATTTATACAACGTTCACATCAAAACATGATGGCATGTAAGAAATTAAAAAACATTAAAGCATGATTGTAAAAACCAGGTAAAAACATAATTATATAACAAATGCTGATGTGCAACAAAGCAGACTTAAAGACAAAAATACTCGTTGCAAAACTCGTTGCTAGAAATACGTTATACTCAACAATTTTAGCTGGAAATATTGTTTTTTCCTCGTGAATATAAACTGCAAAAATTTTCGGTTTTATAGCAATCCAATTGTCCCTTGAAATATTCTTTTTGCCAATATATTTCGAGGTTTTTTGTCCTTTCCTGGCCGCGACAACTTGTAAGACTAGCAAATATGTTTTTCAAAAGTTGGTGAAGCGTCCAGCAAACATGAAAAAAGCTTCTAAAATCCCCAAAATTTACAGCGAAAACTAAAAGACAAAACAAAATTTTGCAAAAAAAAACAAAAGGGGGTGTGAAAGATGAGCCTGCTTTACAATTGAGCCTAGTCAGTGGCAAATACCTTTAGGCTCAGGAACCATATGGCGTGGATCTGGCGTCAGCAGAGGCCGAAATCCGCCATGTTTTTGGCGACACTCCAATTACTGAAGCAAGTATAGGAGCCGCTCCTCCAGATATATTAGTAAAGCTCAGTGGTCAGCATCCATTTTCCAACGTTACGTAGACATGAAAACAATGATTTTTCTGACGTGTCGTTGGGGAAACTCGGCCAAAGACTCGGGACTGATGCACCACTGATGCACTTTTTTCCCCAATGTTATACGTAGTGATGCACTCTTTCCCAACGTGACGTAAAAAATTATGCTTCCACTGAGCTGTAGTAGCGTAATGGAGCACTTCCAAGTTCCAACAAATTGTCGACATATTTGGCGAAATGCAATCGCGAGATTTGTACGCCGACAAGATATCGTATAAGTTCAGCAACTCGTTTTTTTGGACGGCATTCGCTTCTGTTAATACGACTTTCGGATTAATTCAAAAAATATGGTTTTAACTATTTATTTCATTTTGAAATAATATAGAAAGAACTGCATTCTTGTATCATTTACAGTCAAAATGCCATTATTGCCATGCTTTAACATAAGTATTATTTATTTATAATTAGCATACTAATTTTCTTTAAAATTCTAAGCTTAAAAACTTCTGACTGATGCATTCGCATCAGTTGTATCAGTCTGGATTCGCCCCAGGGCAGAAGTCATTATAGTGGTATCATCAGCATATAGGTCAAGACGATGAATTAATAGTTTCCCTTCCTTTGCGCGCGCGCGAGTTAATTACAACCATTTTGCTTGTTAGATTAGACGTAGTTGAATTAACCGTTTAATTAACATTTAAATCAAGCTAGCATACAAATCACGACATTTTACCTATTTAAGGGACGTGTGAATTGAAATTGGTCGCATTATTATTAGCACTGATGAAGATGCGAGCTTACGGATCGAAAGCTCTGCGATAATAAACTTACGTGGTGGTGTTTCCACAAAATTATATTTTAAATAATCAATTATATGTGAAGAAACCACACAAACTTTCATTCGATTAAAAACAACGCAATTTCAAAATAAATATGTTTAAAATCGATGCATGTTAATTCTGTTAACCGTTCTTTCAAGCATATTATAAATCTCATTGGGTTACATTTTTTTTTCAAGGAACTGGTGAGCTTTTGAATCCGCTAGCTTAAAGCATATAGATGGCATACATGCTGTTCAGCTATTTCATGTCCAACATATACTTTAGGGGTTCGCTGAAAGAAGACTTCTTTTGGATATTTTGTTTAAAATGACCATTTTTTGGACGGCGCAGCTAGCATGTCTAGATTAATTTTAAGTAATACAGAAGATCGTATAATTTGGAAATAATATCGAAATATACACAGTAATGCGCTTTGTGCCCTGCCTAACTCTCAACCGAGATTGTGGCAAGCAACATTTCCAGGGAAGTAATTTTGAAATGCTAGAGATCGGTTTTGGACTTCAGAAATTAAACTCTCTTCCGAAATTGCATGCTAAAAAACCTGGCTAGCTCTTCTGATCTGAGCATAAATAGGAAAAACGAGCTAGTGTTCAAGATTTGACCTATCGAAGTTACACACATCTCTGCGCAGCATTCCTACCTGAAACTTGGTCCCAGCAATTTGCTACATATGTCGCAAAGTCTGCCTTCGATTCCTTAAAAGATGAAAATAACACATTACATATACAGGCTGCCTTGAAAGATAGTTTCGCTTAAGCGTACAGGTGTCTAATGACTTTTTTGTTCGAACAAAAAACTCCAAGACATATAATTGCTTTGACTACTTTGCGTGTAATATTGCGATGGAATGTTGTTGCAATATTGATGTGAAGGGATATTGTACAAAAAGAATACAAACTTAGTAAACCTCACAATTAATTTGTCAAGAGAATTGAATATCATTCAGCAATACCTGCGGCGAGACTGTTGCCAGATTACCGGCTTGCCTGTTGTTTGTGGGGAAGATACTAATGATTTAGTCAAAAGAGTTGGCTTATTTATTATTATTACTATTATTATCTTTATATTTAACCAGGATACCCACATCACAATAGTGCTTATCAGTGGGGTCCTGCATTTATAAATTACATCAATACATGTACATAAAACACAGGACAGTTGTACAAATTATTTTGCTCTACTTGATTGATCTTTGTGATCATGTTGTCTCTTGCCAAGATAGGTATGCTCTTGCCAAGATAGATATGGGCAAAGAGTTAAACCAAGATACTTAAATGATGTTGCTTGTAGTACCGTTTTATTATTAATGGTCATGTTTATGTCGGATGGTGCAGACTGCTGTCTGTTGGTGAAGATCATAAACTTTGTTTTATCATAATTCAAAGCGAGGAGGTTGTTGTTGAGCCAGTGAGATAATGAGTGTAAATCATTGTTAATAATGGCTTAATGGATCTAGAGCTATATGATGATGACATTTCTGTATCTCATCGATTGCCAAAGAGTGAGACGTATTGAGAACGAATGATAGCTCTAGGTTAAATGATGGCACAGCATCAAGTGGGCGTACAGTTGACAGCGCTCTTCAGTTTCGCAAAATTATTGTTAAATTTGTTAAAGAGGTACCAAGGAACTCTTTTCAAAGGGAAAACAACAAAGGAAATTGACCTGGGCATAATATCAGATAATAACATTTATCATACAATGCTTACGCAACCTCAGTTTTGATTGGTTGATAGCCTACAGACAATTCTCAATGTCACGCCACCTGCAACGACCTTGAAAATTGTCTGCATTCTGCAGGGACCGTAATGGCGTCTTCGTCGAGATTCGCAACTATTTCTGAATTGCATAATAAACAATTATTAAATTCGGCTTTCGCATGGTATCAAGATTTATCCAGACCAAGGTCAAAGTTATCTGCCGAAGTGAAGCTGAGCGCTCAGCCTCGATATCACGCTCAGCCTCATCCAATAATTGCTAATTATATCTCTGAAAGCTTGGCTGCAAAGAATTGTGTGCTTTTCAAGGTGATCACTCGGCAAAAAGCCATTTACACAAGTTAATCACATTTTAAAACTACGTTTCGACTTCATTTGTCTTTATCAAAATAAACCGAAATCGTTTTTTATTTGGAGCCTATGGCTATACCTTATCAGAATATCGATGGCCTTTATAAGAAACTACTCAGATATGAACATCATCGGATCATAGTAACCCAGGAAAACTCGCGAGAGTGACGCAATACCTATTAGGTTTACCTAAGGTAGGAAAGTCTAGCCCGTACTTTGACGACGACACATTTTAAAATGTCCGAAAAATACAAAATCACATTTAAAATAGCCATAAAAACTATACGAGTATAAACTCAAGTATCTGTACTAATCTCTAACTGACTTTTTTTTCTCAAAGCACTCATCAAAATTTCCATAAATATAGGATTATTTACGGTGTTTTGCCATAATTTTTTGTGTCTCCATGCGGGATGCGATCGACCTGTGATACGTCCCATTAAAATCCAAGAAAAACAACTAAACCGGGAGGGGGGGGGATTTATTGCGTTTCTCCGCTCAAAATAAGCTAAGCTTTTGTGCGTCTTTCCCTGCAATACAAATATGAGAAAACGTCAAAGCTATAGAACAAAATAAAAAATAAAACAATTATAAGAAGGTACAGAAGGAATTATGTAAAAGCTTATTACTTTTTTACGAAAAGATATGTGAAAATCGAGGTGAAAATTGTTCGTTTTCGCAGTAAAAAATATGTTTTGTTTTGGGTTTAAATTCGACACGCAATGGCGATTTGAGCAAAAACTTTACATTCAATACTCAACTTTGAGTGCAATGGTGTTTACCTTTGGAAAATGGATGCAGAACACCAGCAAAGTTCTCCAAAAAGTGTCAGAAGTTTTACTATTTGGTAAGTTGACCTAATAATTATAGTATTTTTAAGTATATTTCCTTTACAAAATGCTGTAGTTACATACATTAACTTAAGGTAATTAAGCACTTTTTTCCCGTTTTGCTTTCAAATAAAGCTTCCAGGGTTGGTAGATTTTATGAATAAATAAGCCAAACCGTCATTAGTACCATCGAACAAATACAAAGGAAAACAATAAGCATTGTTAAATGTTTGGCTTATTTATGCAGGGAATCTACCAACCCTGAAAGCTTCCCCGACATATGATGAAGTGGAGGGTAGTCTTTTGTCCCTAGCATTTTTTATATGAATTATTCCCAGAGATGTACTAGAAAATGGAATTAAGCGGAAGGGATACGTCTGTTTATACGGACTATAAAAATATTGAGGCGATTTAATTAAAGCACAGAACTAAAATAGCGAAATGTCGCAAAACACCAGATTCCGATTTTTCAGTTTAAATTAATGTATGTAACTACACCATTTTGTAAAGGAAATAATACCATAATCATTAGGTCAACTTACCAAATAGTAAAACTTCTGACACTTTTTGAAGAACTTTGCTGCTGTTCGGCATCCATTTTCCAAAGGTAAACACCGTGAAACTCAAAGTTGAGTACTGAATTTAAAGTTTTTGTTTAAATCGCCATTGCGTGTCAAATTTAAACCCAAAACAAAATATATTTTTCACTGCGAAAACGAACAATTTTCACATATCTTTTCGTAAAAAAGTAATAAGCTTTCACATAATTCCTTCTGTACAGTGTACCTTCTTATAATTGTTTTATTTTGTATTTCTTAAGGAGGCTCCCTACAGTAACACGCGGGATCGGCGCGTGGGATGTTACACGGTATGCGCGTGGTAACAACATTGCGCAATATTGCGAAAAAACTTTAAAGGTCCGAGATTTTCATAAATATTAGTGAAAAAAATGCTTAAAAAAATTTTTGTTTTAAATTACACGAAAAACTTTCAGAAACGATACCTTTAATATACTGAATTAAATTTTACTGCTTATAACTTGTCATGTTCTTCAAAAACGTCGTATCAAAGTTTTGTACTTCGGTAAAACTTTTTGTAACAATTTCTTTTAGTGCCCATCGAGTTTCAAGTCAAAAATGTTTGGCAATGGAAAAGGAAAATCAGGAAACAAAGATGAAAAGACCAAGAAGCAACACTGGAAGATTTTCGAATAAGAACAACGCATCAAATCGATTGCTAGCTCAACAAAAACTGGTAGAAGCAAGACGAGAGCGCGCATCCAGCGAGTTGTCAGACTGCGATTCGCACTTAGATATAACAAAACAGCAAATTGTATGTAATATGTTTATTTACCTTTCAAATTACACTTGTGAAAACCATTAAAACAAATAAATTTATATTAAGAGCTCTTGTAACTACTTGTTACAGTTAGAGGACAACAACGAACAAAAACCAATGGGTTCACGACTGATTGACATGGACATGATAAGAAAACAACTCAAGTCTTGCACTTCATGTGAGAAAAGTATACAAATCATACTGATATGGAGAAAATCTGTCTAAAAAGTTTTTAGTTTCAGACTCTCTGTCTGAAAATCTTTGGAAAGCAATGTTTTTACATATGCAGATATACAATCTATTAATTGATAAACACACAATGTTATACATACTGCTGTAAAATATGTACAAAAAATTAATAACAAATAATTAATACTTCTAGGTCCATTATCCTTAACTAATATAAAAGGAGAAGAAAAGATGGGCTTGGCAAGTATTCTGCACATTTCATGTGATGAATGTGGCAGAATTAATCTGCGTGGGCTTAGCAAGTATTCTGCACATTTCATGTGATTAATGTGGCAGAATTAACCTCACAAAACAGGTACTCGTGGCCCTTGTGCATTCGACAGCAACACTAGAGCAGTTTTGGCAACTTTGAACACTGGGATTGGTGAGTCACACTTGAGCAAAATTTTATCAACACTCAATGTGCCACCACTAAGTCAAAATACATTTAAAAGGCGAGAAAGAGAAATTGGGAAAGCTGTTGAAAAAGTTGCAAAACTGAGTTGCCAAAATGCTACAGAGCAAGAAAAAATATTATCACTACAAACTGGCAACAGTGTAGACACTGATGGTCTTGTTGGCATTACCTGTTCTTATGACATGGGCTGGCAGAAAAGAGGCCGGGCATTTAATTCATCCACCGGCCATGGAGCAGTCATGAGTTTAAATTCAGGAAAAGTGTTATCATATGCAACTAGAAATAAAAAGTGTCGTACCTGTTTAAAACAGCAAAAGCAAGGGAAAGTCTCCAAAAGTGCATGATTGTCGGTTGAACTACAAGGGGTCATCCAAGTATATGGAAACTGATGTAGCATGTCAGCTGTTTAAAGATGCAATAAAAGACCAGGTCAAATATACAAGTTATGTGGGAGATGATGACAGCACAAATTAGCTGAATTAGTAAAGCAAGTTCCCTATGAACTTCACAAATTCTCTGATATTATTCACATTAAAAGATCACTTGGTGCTAGATTGTACAACTTAAGCCAAAGAGTTAAATTTCCAGATTCCTCCTCATTATCACAGAAAGTGATCAACTACCTCCAGAAGTGCTTTTCCTATTGCATCCATCAAAATAAGAACAATCCATCACAATTATCAAAGGAAATAAAAGCCATAATTCTACATGCTTTTGGAGACCACTCAAAATGTAATCCAATGTGGTGCAGGTTTCATGAAGATCCTCTTGGATATACCCACCATGAATTGCCATATGGGAAGGATCTACATGGTGAACAGTTGAAGTCAGCATTGGAAAGCATAATGAGTGACTACACCACTGATGTTGTTCTGAGCAAACTTGCACCATGCTTGAATTCCCAAAGAGATGAATCTCTTAATGGAACAATTAGTACCAAGAATCTAAAAATACGATATTACGGTGGTAGTGAGAGCAGTGACTTTCGTATTGCATGTGGTGTTGCTCAGAAAAATGAAGGCCACCAGTACATAAGTAAAACTTTGGAATCTCTTGGCATCACACCAGGTCAGTTCTGTTCCACATATCATTCTAATCTAGATAAGAAACAAGGAAAAGACAATGATCGCAAGCCAAAACCTGAATTTAAAATCAAGAGACGAAAACTGTACCAGGACAAGTGTTCAAAGCAAGCAAGAATTGAATCAAAAGAGAGAGCAACATATCAGTCCAACATTGGTTTAAACTTAGACACCAACATTCCACCACAGGCACTAGGTAAAGAAAATAAAAATTACCCAATACTCGAGGAAATTGACATGAATGAAGCCACATCGGTTGTACATAGTTGTGAAGGACTGATGGGCACTGTATTAAGCCGGCCCAACGTCTTACCACCTACATTTAATGAAGATAACTGCTATAACTTTTTGGTTTTTGACACTAAAACTAGCACAATTGGAAGATCTGCTGAAATTATACAGATTGCTGCAACAACAACTGAGGATCAAGATGCACAAACATTTTCACAATACATCAAACCAAACACTCCGATAACAAAGGCAGCTTCAAATATACATGGAATACAAAGTTTCATTGTAAATGGGGAGCAGGTTATGCATAAGGATGGTGTGCGAATTGCAGGTAGAACTAAGCAAGAATGTTTGACGAGTTTTGTTGACTTCATTAAAACAACTCAAGAAAAATGCAAAGAAGAAACAAACAAACCTTTCGCATGTACTGTACTGATTGGTCACAACGTTTCTACCTTTGACACTCCTATACTTCTTCGCTCAGGAACATCAGCATTCTTGAACGAACTCAAATCACTCGGGGTTATGTTTGCTGACAGCTTGATCCTCATGAAGCAGCTCAGAACGTCAAGTATAAACTCCTCTCTCTTGAGCAAAGTACCAGATAACAAGTTGGGTACATTATACGCTGGTTTCTTTGGAGAAGAATTCAATGCCCACGACGCCCTTGAGGATGTCAAAGCACTGTCGAAAGTATTATTCCATTCACCACTTCAAATTACCGTCCAAGATATTTTTGAACACGGTCGAACAATAACTGCCGAAGATGCTATTAAAGATGTTCGATTCCTCGACAAAAGACACGCAATCGTACAAACATATGAGCACATGTTAAACCAAGATGGTAAAAATGTACTTTCCGAAGGCATGAAAATCAAATTCGCCGAGAATGGCATATCATTTGGAATACTAAAAGATATTTCAACGAAGTTTGGAAAAGATGGACTGTTTGCTGTTGTTGTATTACCACCTTCAGTGCGTTCATCGGCCAAATCGCAAGCAAGAAAAACTCGATGTCGACGAATTCAGGCAAATATACTGCAGTACTTCGCTGAGCAAAGACCTTCGGATTAAGATCAAGGTATTTTACCAGTTTTTCACAATTTTCAGTCTTAAAACCAGGAGCAAATGTTTTCAAATCGTTGCGTTGTTTTCGAACGCATGTTCGTATGCACCTGCAAATAAATAGTGTCAGTGGTTTTCTCTTAGTCGCGTGCGAGATTTTTGCGAGTAAAAATCAGTAAAAATCAGTAAAAATATGACTTTTCAAGACCGATTTCCTCTTATGTTTCGTCGGTGACAATACCTCAAAATTTGAACATATATTTAATATTTCAAGTGCAGTTGAATAAATAAGTTTAAAAAATATCGCCTGTGTAGTTTTTCTAAAACAGTATTTCAG